>JAJAGP010001768.1:0-160901 GCA_025084515.1 Ancistrus triradiatus | reverse complement strand
AGTGTTCATGCCTCCACCATAAGAAAGAGACTGGGCAAAAATGGCCTGCATGGCAGAGTTCCAAGACGAAAACCACTGTTGAACAAAAAGAACAATAATGCTCGTCTCAATTTTTCCAGAACACATCTTGATGATCCCCAAGACTTTTGGGAAAACATTCTGTGGATTGACGAGACAAAAGTTGAACTCTTTGGAAGGTGTGTGTCCCGTTACATCTGGTGTAAAAGTAACACAGCATTTCAGAAAAAGAACATTATAGCAACAGTAAAATATGGTGGTGGTAGTGTGATGGTCTGGGGCTGTTTTGCTGCTTCAGGACCTGGAAGACTTGCTGTGATAAATGGAACTATGAATTCTGCTGTCTACCAAAAAATCCTAAAGGAGAATGTCCGGCCATCTGTTCGTGACCTCAAGCTGAAACGACTTTGGGTTCTGCAGCTGGACAATGATCCAAAACCTCACCAGCAAGTCCACCTCTGAATGGCTGAAGAAAAACAAAATGAAGACTTGAGTGGCCTAGTCAAAGTACTGACCTGAATCGTACTGAGATGCTGTGGTATGACCTTAAGGCCAGTCATGCTCGAAAACTCAACAATTCTGCAAAGATGAGTGGCCAAAATTCCTCCACAATGCTGTAAAAGACTTATTGCAAGTTATGGCAAACGCTTGGTTGCAGTTGTTGCTGCTAAGGGTGGCCCAACCAGTTATTAGGTTTAGGGGCAATCACTTTTTCACACAGGGCCATGCAGGTTTGATTTTTTTCTCCCTTAATAATAAACACCTTCATTTAAAAACTGCATTTTGTGTTTACTTGTGTTTGACTAATATTTAAATTGGTTTGATGTTCTGAAACACTTAAGCATGACAAACATGCAAAAAAATAGGAAATCAGGAAGGGGGCCAACACTTTTTCACACCACTGTATACAGTCTGAGTCTGGGATCGAAGTGAGGATCTCTGGAGCTGTGTGGCAACCATGCCAACCGCTTCTTCCAACGTGCTGTCCCACAACTCATGGTGTTCATGTCTTTTATCCTTTTTCCTGACTTAAACAGTGGTCGAGTCCCTATTGTTAAAAAATTGCCTCCTACAGCACTTGTAAAGCTACCAGTTACATCCTTCTAAACTGCTGATCATGCAACATCACGCCATAGGATAGCTGTTTGAGCTAAACAACACCTTGAACTTCTAGCAGGGAAAATGAAAAGCCACCTACAGGACAGTGCCAGTTACCCTGTGACACCATCAGGACCAACGTGCAGGTTCCCTCAGTTGCACTGAAATGATCAACTGCATTTTTGACGGTCGAACAGCATGATGGCACATGTACTTAGCGCGTCACAACTCCGAGATTACCAATTTGCTCCTGACTCCTCCTGTGTGGAGCTTACATGTCCTCCCCCCATGTCTGCTTGGGTTTACTCTGGGTGCTCTTGCTTCCTCTCACATTCCAAAGACATGCAGTAGGTTGACTGGTCATAAATAGAGCAATTGATCCTGAAGCAACATTAAATAAAACTAACAAGCATAAACATTGAGGTGCCATCACAGGACCAACTAGGTCTCCATATCAAGTATCTTGTAGAACAAAAGTATGACATAAAACAAGCCAGGTAAACAAAGCAGCTTTCGTTCTAAAAGGGTTCTGCACATTTATGGTCTTACAGGGCTGCAGTTACAATCATTATATCCCCAGTGTTTTTAATTCTGGTCTGAATCTCTAGGGTAATGCTCCTCAATCAGCCCCCTCCTCCTCACACAGCCAACCGATACCTGCATGATGCCTGATCCTGCCAGAAGGCACAGTCAGCACTTGAATCCAGGTCACTGTACTGGTGAGGTGGCAAATGACCAGCATTTTAAAAAAGTGAGTTTTCGTTTCTATTATTAGCTCAGTTTTAGTTAGCTTTCTGTGTGATGTTGTTATTTTGTGAATTAAAAGTACATGCTGAATCTGCTTGAATGTGGCACAGCTGAGTCATACGTAAGTAGGCTGCAGCATTTTTTTTCCATTTTAGTGTAGTTTACTAAAGTAAATATTTTAGTTTTAATTAACTATAATAACCCTTTCCCGTACGGCCTGCATTAAAACATTCCAGTAAAGGATTAGCCAAACTTTATGACACAAACACACATTAAAAACTGTCCAGTGGCATGCTGTGGGGAGCGCTTGCCAGGCCCCCTTTTTAATAGTTCATTCATTCATGGGTGCAAGGAAGGAACCAACCCTAGACAGGGGAATAATCCACTGCCGGGCACATGCCCAAAACCACAAACTCATTCATACTGGGAAGCTTTAGTGACACCAGCTGACCAAACGCTCATTTGGAATGTCAGAGGAATACACAGAGAACAACCACTCAGACACAGGGAGAACATACAAACTCTACAAAGGCAGCAGCCAGTCAAGAGCAGCCAGGTGTCTTCATCTCTGGAGCTTTGAGGAGACTGCGCTAACCACTGGGCCACCATATCGTTCCATATTAATAGTATTGTCTATATTTTAAGACATGCACATTTGCTATGAAATAGAGAACAGGCAACCGCTAAATTGGGAGAAAATGGGGAATAAAGAAAATAATAATTTTTTTGTCCGTACCAATTTACTGAACTTGCATTTCTTCTTTACTTCTGAACTACAGAAATGTAAACACACTAAGTGTCACTGCGTGGCTTAACACCAGTACTGGGAGTAACATGATACAAAGTAAAGTGTTACAGTAATCGAATCACGAAGTAATGCATTACAGTTTAAATTATTGTAATCATGAATAATTAAAAATAAGTTACTTTTGTGTACTCGTGTTTCGGAGCGAAAAACATCGAAACATTTACACTGAACCATCTCTACTTCCACCAAATGATGGGAGAAATGAAGCTTTCTGAAGCTTTGAATCATTAGAAACAATTGAATCGAAAAATAATTCAGTTTTGAGATGCTCAAAACCGCATGTCTCAGCGACATCTGCTGGCCGGATTGTGCAACTGCCTAAAAAAAACCCCAAATAACTAAATACATTTGAATTTGAACATGACTTATTTTCTCTAAAATAAAGCATTCAAAGGACTTTTAGCCCTTATCCTTGTAATGGCAGTTACTACATAACAATGAGTTATGGATTTAGTTTTCCAGGACAAATAAACAGACATAATGATTATTAACATGGGCAGCTCTGGACACCCTAGACAGATCAACAGCTTACACATACTGTAATAGCAATAGCAGAATAACGTGCAGAGATTTCTGCATCATTATAAATATCCATATAAAATATGATGGCTTTGTAAATTTATACAACACATGCGCGACAAACATGACTATATTGGCAAGCACCATCCTTTCATATGAACATTAAAGTAGTCTAAAAAAATCATGTCAAATAAAAGCTCAACAGAAGGAGGTGATGTGGCTCTTTTGTGAGCCAAGCAGTGATTTAACAACTTGCCGGTGAATTATGCACCTCACCAACCACAAATCAACTGCTGGCAAATATTTTCATTGACGAAAAAATAACGCACCCAGATAGAAATGTCGGATTGTTGCAAAACTTGACATGCAGTTATGTCTCAGGCAGATATGTAAATGATTACAGGTGTGGCCTGGGCATAAAACTGCTTAACTGCTTCCCCAGCTAGACTAAAAAGGCTCTCAGAGGCTACTTTTGGCTAGTGTACCTCTTGGTAAGAGACTGTTGACTGCTAGACACGTAACTCGGAGACATGCTGCGGCCACATGTTGCCTCTCATGGCAGGGCTTCCAACTGGAATTTTTCATCAGGATAATACTCAAGGGTTTCCCTGGAATGTCTCTGCCAGACCTTTTTGGCTTGTCTGGTTGCCAGACAATCGAGCATTCATGGGACCAGCTGGGACACCGGCTTCAGCTGATGAGTTTGCAGGACCTACAGGCCCAGCTGCAACAACCAAGGGTAAATGTGTCACAGGATACCACATGGAACCTGTTCGCCTCCAATGCCCAACCGTATCTTATCTTGTATCCAGGCTAGAGGCAGCCTAACAGGGCACTAGAGCCTCCTTTCAATTGTACACAGTTTTCCCCAGTAAACTTATCATTTCATTCTAATATTGTAATCACACATACATCATTATTATATTCAAAGAGTTTCATTCATTCCAACAATTCCTCCTTGGTGAGTTTTTTTTTCCGTCAATGATTGTAAAAGTATGCGTTCTTGAAAACAATGTCAGCAAGCACGCTCAGTGTTTCTGTATGGAAAACTGTGGACATTCATCACTCTCCAACAGCCTGGAGAAATCCTCGAACATAAAATCAGAACAAGATCATGGACAGCAACTCTGTACACCGTTGTAACAGCATGAATTTGATTCCGAGATTGAGTTATTTCAAGTGGTTGAGCCCTTCATTTCAGAATCTGAATGAACTGGTAGTTAAGTGGCAGGGATATGAACGTAGCCATAGATGTTATTTTCTGATATTCTATATTGGTGTGGCTCATCGGTCTTCCCTGTCACGTAATCATCTGGCGAAGGGACTGGAGGATAACTAGAGGAGGCATGACTTACTAAACAAAGGCTTTTACATAAAACATTAGCTGACTTTTCAGCCAACAGTCGACACTCAAAATAGGACTCGGCGTCTGGAAGGTAACTGGTGGATACATGAGTGTTGCAACCGGACTTTAACTTGGACAAAACATCTGTTTCACAGAGCTGATCGCCTGGATCCAGTTTGCCCTCTCTATGAAAGGATTTAGAGACTGGAGAACAACTATAACAGGCCTTGAATCCTGGCCTGAGGTGATTTTCATAGAAAAGTGGATCCGCTGCACCTAATCCTTGGCCATACTCAGAAACTGCTGGACAGCTAGTAGATAAATCAGGTTGGAACCAGCATTGTGGTTTTGCCATGAGGCTGCTGTTATTATAGGTGAGGTTAGTGGTGAGATCTTCAGTGGCTCCTGCCTCATCTGGTTCACTGACTGTGATTCGTTTTTCTGTTTGGGCTGTAATTGGTGTAGACAGGATCATAGATTTGTTCTTATGGCTGAATGGGTTGGATGGTATGGCATGGTGGCTGAGAGGCCAGACTTGTTTCTGCTTGAGGTGGTGGTAGTCACAATGGCTGATTCTTCCTCCTACATGAATGGGCTCAAAGACAGGAGGTGATGGTTTGAAGTCCAAGATACTTAGCTCGTTCTGCAGGATACAGAAAGATGAAGACAATCTAAAATATTGAACTCATTGTGGTATTCGTTCTTCATTAGCCTGACAATTTTAATCAAGAAAGAGTTACACTTGCTGTTGTGTAGATGCATGGAAGATTTCTAGTGATGTGTTATTGGTTTGGTTTGACCTAATAGTGTCATCTCACACTTGGGTGTCGTGCCGGCAATTCGCAAGCCCACCTTAATGGTGAATGAGAATACAAGTAGTCCCCGATTTACGATTGGGATACATTCTGACAAATCCATCCGAGGAATTTAATATACAGTGGAGCAAAAACGTATTTAGTCAGCCACTGATTGAGCAAGTTCTCCTACTTAGAAGATGAGAGAGGTCTGTAATTTTCACCATAGGTACACTTCAACTATGAGAGACAAAATGAGAAGGATTTTTAAAGAATTTAATTGTAAGTTATGGTGGAAAATAAGTATTTGGTCAATACATTTGGTTCAACTCAATACTTTGTAACATAACCTTTGTTGGCAATGACAGAGGTCAAACGTTTCCTTTTATACAGATAATGAGGTCAAATAGGTCCCATTAATACAGGTAACGAGTGGAGGACAGAAGATCTTCCTAAAGAAAAATTTACAAGTCTGTGAGAGCCAGAAATCTTGCTTGGTTGTGGGTGACCAAATACTTATTTTCCACCATGATTTACGAATAAATTCTTTTAAAATCCCACAATGTGATTTCCTGGATTTTTTTCTCCTTTTGTCTCTCATAGTTGAAGTGTACCTATGGTGAAAACTACAGACCTTTCTTGTCTTTCTAAGTAGGAGAACTTGCACAATCAGTGGCTGACTAAATACTTTTTTGCCCCACTGTATACTATATATAATCACAGTGTAGTTTATTTTAAACATGCTTAAAACTACAGTTCAACATCATTATTAGATCATTTGAACACAGTTTGCGTTAAAACTAATAACCCTGTTCATATACACATCCTTTAAGTCCCAGCACTGCCTGGCTGCCACCGTTTGGCCTTTAGGAAAGATCTTTAACTCACAATTGTTCAGGCTGTACATTGTAAGATCAGTTGTAATTCAGTCTGCATAAAAGCACCTGCTAAATGCTATAAGTGTACATGATATGATGGCACTTTTTGGATGTTACCTGACTTGGAGAAACAGCTGACAAAGTGGACAGGCTGCTCTTAGAGGGGTCAGGGATGGCTGGACAGAGACACTGATGAAGCCTGATCAATAAAAACAAGGACAACCTTGTTGTATTTGGCTTTTTAAGGCTTCTAGCATTTAGAATTGAAATTCAGATAAGGCAAACTATTAAAAATAACATATGAAATAACTAATTCAAGGACATATTTAAGCTTATACAGGTTAACAACGTCTTAAAAGTCTTAGAACACACTTACCTTTCAATCTGGCTCAGCAAGATTACTATAATCAGTAAGCCAATGGCGCACCACACTATGGCAATCACTGGTATGTAAGCATTCTCTGCTACACACACACACACACACACACACACACACACAGTCAAAGTTAGATTTATTTCTCTAGCACTTTTTACAATGGAGCATTGTCTCAAAGCAGCTTTACAATTTTCTATTAACTTCTATTATCCAAAGCCAGTAACAAACTGAGCAAGCCTAGGGTGACAGTGGCAAGGAAAAACTCCCTAAACATTATAAGGAACAAAAACCTTGGGGAGGACCAAGAGGACCAATAAGATTATAGTAATAGTTTAAATACGCATAAATAAATATTAGCAGAGAGAACATATTTAGAAATATAAATATTAAAATAAAATATAATAATACACACACACACACACACACACACACACACACACACACACACACACAAACACACACTCCATAGGAACTGTGCAATCATAAAGCACTAACTCATTTTCATAATGAAAACCAAAGGTTAAGTTTCTCAGAACTTACTCATGGATACAGTTACCCATGGACCTTCAGCGCCCCCTGCCACCGTGTGGGCCTTCACACAAAAGCTGTACACTCCAGGAGACAGGTGGCTCATTGTAAACTGCTCAACATCACCCCGTAGCACCTGAGCTGCACAACAACAACACAACGCACTACTGAACACTTCTGTATTACAACTAAGACTAGACCTATTGATGCTACCAGTAATTTCAGAACAACCCTTCCTAAATTGTAACAACAAAGACGTTTATAAGTGTAAAATGTTGATGTTTGTTCCGATTTATTTGACATCACTATCAGCATGAATGGCCATTTTAGTGGCGGACACACAAGGTTACTGGTCATTTGGTGTGAACACTGTAATTCTGATGTGTCTAAATTCTTACCCTAACATAATTTGCTGCATGCGACTCATATTCTGTACAACAGTACAACTCTTACATGTCACTTTTCCATTGGTTTTAGACAGAAGCGTGTAGTTCTGGAGGAAGCCACGCAGTTTTTCCAGAGGAACAGCCTGCCATCGCAGAGTCACACGGTTGCCTGTGGTCTGTAGTACTTCCAGCTTGGGACCGACAGAGGGCGCTAACATTCAGAGAAAGAGAGAGATAGAGAGCGCAATGAGCACTTTATATAGCAGCTTTACACAAACGTTTTGATCGATTGTAATCGTTTGAGAGTAGTTCGTGCTTTCGTTTTATTACAGATTGTAACCTGAGTGATGAAAAACAGCTTCCTAGTGTTTGACTCCAACTTTATAAGCATAATGACACACAGCAGCAGAGCAATAAACAGTATACAGATCAACAAATTGACTCGTACGTATTACCTAACATAATATTACTCTAGTGGCGTTCAACACGTATAATAACTGAAATATATCATAAACACCGCACCAAACGGCGAATTAGTAAATTAAAAATAAAAATAAAAAAGACCTTAATCTACTCTCCCGTTTGGCGTAAGTTTCACTAAAGTAACACTCACCTCCTTGTCTGGTAAAGGCTACGTCAAACCTCGGAGCACCAATGGTCTTATTGCCAAAGACCCGAACAGAGACATTATATGGAACCTCAGGATAGATCCCATCTGCAATCGACACACACATACGCACACGCACAAACGTGAGAAGAAACAGCACCAGAAGGAAACCCACGCAGACACTGTAGCCTAGCGGTTAAGATACTGGACTATGGATCAGAAGATCCAGGGTTCAAATCCCACCAAGCTGCCACTGTTGGGTCCTTCAGTAAGGATGGATTGTAACTTACATTTGTATCAATTGTAAGTCTGCTAAATGCATTAAATGGAGAACATGCAAACTGGATTTCAAAACCCAAGTTTCTGGGACTGTGAAGCATTAGCGCTTAATCCCTGCGCCACCCTGCTGATGAATGAATGATGATGGTGCTAGACGGGCTGGTCTGAGTATTTCAGAAACTGCTGATCTACTCGGATTTCAAGGGTTTGCAGAGAATGGTCCAAAAAAGAGAAAATATCCAGTGAACATCAGTTCTTGTTAATGCCAGAATTCAGAAAAGATTGGTCAGATCGGTTCAAGCTAACTTGTTTCAAGCAAGGTATGGAGAAGATCACCTCTGAATCAAAGCTTGAAGCAGATGGGCTACAGCAGGACCGAGTGCCACTCCTGTTAACTAATAGCAGGCAACTGAGGCAACAATTAGAAAACCACTGAGGCTTCCAGCACCTTGTTGAAGCTATGCCACCAAGAATTAAGGCAGCTCTGAAAGCAAAAGGGGGTCCAGCCGGGTAATAGCGATAGTGAATTGCTGCTGCACCACATAAATAATGTATGTAATTATTAAGATCAGGAAATTACTGTATAAAAGCTAAACTGATTGTCCATATAACTATAATATATCATTTTCTGAATGTTACTGTATTTACCTGTAATAATGACGCTTCTCGCAGTTTCCATTCAGGATCTTCCAGTTAGTTGTACAATCCAGCAGCTGTGTTTGTTCGGTATGGAGGAAACCACTCAGCACAAAGCCAGCCGTATTGATTGGTTACTGCATGTTGTCCATTCCACCTTCATCTGGGAAGTCATCTAATGGGGGTGACAATGATGCTCCGGGGGGGGGCTGGGAGCACTAGGCAGACAGAGAAACAGGTTTAGAAAGATGATGGAAGAGATCAGTTGGGAAGTGCAGTGTTCTTTTCTGCTCACCATGGTTGTGTTCAGCCTATAACTTCAAGACACTTTATTTATTTATAACATTATTACAGAATGAACTACTGTCCTGCCAGTTCAATATTCACTGACTGTCTCACTGTTATATAAAGCCGATTACTAAAATGAGCCATACAGGAGCCATAAATGCAAATCAATATTGAAGCCATTGGTCTTACTTATATCCCCATCCCCTGGTATGTACACGTGTGCTGGAGGTGACGTCCCGGCTAAGTTCGACGCAGTCAGGTTGCAGGTACAAGGAGAAGCAGAGGTGGAAATGACACAGGAAGTGCTGGAGGAGTCCAGAAGACCGCAGCCCCAGTGGGATGAGTTCAAGTCATTCCAGCATGACGTGGTATAGCGGAGAATGACACCATTAGTGTCTGGCCACTGGAGAGGCTGTGAGAATACAAAGAGCTTCAGATCAGGAGCTGCACATTTTCCCATTTTAATCCTGTTGATCCTGGTTAGGGGTCCAGAGTCGTTCCTGGAATTCACAGGATGCAAAGAACACGCACTCTAAATGGAACACCAGTTAATCTCAGGAAAGGTAATATGCTAGTGAAATTCATATCTGAAATGAATTGTGAAATATTGACCTATATACTGAAATAATGAATCGTCCTGTCATGTTTAATAGTCAATTTTAGCCATTTTGGTATTTTCCTATATCATAACTATGGATTCATTTGATTGGCATAAGGCCTTGTGATTTTGTCCAGACAATACATATAAATAAACAAAATGAATGATTTTTAAAAATATTTGCTTTTAAAATACTTTATAAGAGGTGTTAAGCAGACCGGCCGGTTTGACAGAGAACACCAACGATGGTACACCGAACATAACAGGAGAGTTAAATAAGTCTTGGATTTAAACATACAGTCGTTCCTCGGTTCTAATTTGTTCCAGAAGGCTTGTCAAGAACCAAAAATGACGAGTACATAGCCATTTTTCCCATAAGGAATAATGTAAATAGAACGAATCCGTTCCAGACCTCCAGAAAATCCACACTGTATAAGGCATTATCTGCATTAATGTTGTATTGTGCAGGAGCCCCCTGATTTATGATGGGGATATGTTCTGACAAACCCTTCGTAAGTTAAATGTATCATGAACTGAGGAGTTTAATAAGTGTTTGGTAGAGCAATCTATACTGTATAATCGTGGACACTATGATAAGTTATGATAAGTAAGTTAATGTTTAAAACACGTACATTAATCTACAGTTGAACAAAATCATTAACACAAAGCTTATATAGAATAAAGTGTTGAAAAATCTCATGTAATTTAGTGAGTAATGGAAAGTGAAAAGTAAAAGCAAAACACTTTAGTGGTGAACTCCAGTACCAGTTCCAGCCCCACACATGATGTTCATCCGCTGCAGCTTCACTCAAGCTGTTTCCGTCATCAGCTCCAGCCCCATCATACCTGGGCCACTTAATGCCGATGTGCATACTTCACATTTTATTTGAACTGACTCCATGACTTTAGTTTCTTTCTTAGATTTATCATCTACGCTGCCCAAGGAGGATGGGTCCCTTTTTGAGTCTTGGTTCTCCCAAGGTTTCTTCCTCATAACATTTAGGGAGATTTTCCTTGCCACTGTCGCCCTAGGCTTGCTCAATTTGGGATTGGACGTAGATACAAGTTTAGAGTATCAGGAGATAATCTAAACTTGTAAAGTTGCTTTGAGACAATGCTGTATTGTAAAAAGCGCTATATAAGTAAAGTAGATCAGAGAGAGATCTGAACTAGCATAGCTGCTAATGCGAACTCCTCAGCGTGTGTTCTGGAGCATTCAATTCCTGATTTGCTTTCAGTTGGCTCTTATAAACTAACCTTTTTAGGACCCATCAAGACTTGTTTCCACTAAGAATGCAGAACTGTAGATGTAAAAATAAAGAAAAACACGATCAAAATAGCAGAAATCTTCTCTGAACAAGGGCTATTGTGAACCTGAATCACTGAATCACTGCATACTGAATCATGAATCATGATGTGTCAATCGAGTTTCGGCTGAAACGAGTCGCGCGGCTTCACTCATACAAGTTTAAGCAAGTGCACAGAGTATCGAGCAAACAACAAGATCCGAGACAAGTCGTTCTAGTCAAAATGATATATTTATATCTGGTTCTTTTGTGCCAGGCTCATCAGTCGAATTAGTATCTCCATCTTTTTCACTCACAGTGCCATTTAAAAAGGGTCCCAGTTTATTGAAGTAATTCTCGTACAAAGTGAGGGTGAAGGTATGGGCTTTACTCCACCAGTTACAGTTAGACTCTGTCTGTGCAAAACAATTTGGGTTTTTTTTTTTTTTTTTTTTTAGGTCTGTCTGACCATTTTTTATTTCCTCTTTAACTTCTGCAACAGTGCGGCTTCTGGAACTAAAACTACATGTTGCCACTAAATACCAGCAAACACCACGGCTTTTCTTGCCTCAATCTCCGACCTCACATTCTCTTCATCTCACAATGTAAAACAAAAACGTTTAAACTTTTACCTTGGCACTGTAACATGTTTAGAGGACAGTGCTGAGTAATGTTGGTGTATTTGTTAGCTCTGCAGTTAATTATATATTTCTGGCAAGTATGCAAGCAGAATGAGGTTTTTTTTGGCTGATATTTTCACTTTTGTCATGCTTTGCATTTTTTGTTGTATATTTGTGGGCATTTGTGTGAGTTCTTGCACATGCATCATTTTGACAGTAATTAGTATTAGCTGCTGATCAAACATGGCTACTAAGCAAGATGGCCGTTCAGTCACTTTAGGCTTGTGCTTCATTAGTTCCATTCAGTGAATAGACATTTAAAACAATTATTTATATGACAACTAATCATCAGTTTCATGATTGTGACAGGCCTAATTGCAACTATTATTTTCAAGCTTATGGGCATACAAATTTAATTTAAATATATACTTTATAATGCATTGATCAATAAGTTATGTTATTTATTTATGTTACTTATAATAGTATAATGTTATAACTAGTGATGCACGATATATCGGCGGCCGATATATTATATGCCGATATATGGATTTTTTCAGATATCGGCATCGGTCCAATATTAGAATTTTAGCCGATATTATAACCGATATTTCTAATATAATTACATATGAATATTTCTTTGATTTTTCTTCAAGACTTCAAGAAAAAAAACTACCTTTTTTAAAGGAAGGTTAAAAAATGAAACGGAATTTAACCATTTTTCCTTTGAGTGAACTGCACCTTGTGTTTACAGGTCTGATTTAACGGTTTTATTGTTAATTATTATTTTATTTTACTGCAAAAGGGATTTACTGTAATTGAAATGCAGAAAGGTTAAATTATCGGATTTGAACATCGGTATCGGCCACAATAATGAGCTAAAAATCGGTTATCGTATCGGCCCAAGAAATTCAATATCGGTGCATCCCTAATTATAACAGTGTTTATACATTATTATACTATTATTAAGCATACAGGCCTACTAAAATAGTGGGGGTGTAAAAACAGACAATTAAACCATTAATCGCAATCATTTCTATGACAATTAATCATCAGCTAACATTTCAGGATTGTGACAGTCCTAATCACACATTTTCCAATAACACATACTGTTTGTGTTGGAATTTCCCTGTATTTGCACATTACGCATTTTGAAACCATAAGCAGTGCATGTCTTAATGGAAATGGAATGGAAGTTAGTAAGAATACAGCAAACTGTATAATAAACCACAGTTTCACACACAAAAAATGAATATATTAATGTAATAATACAGACTAGTAGGGGACAATAATTAGGACTGTAGATTTATACATTTAGGCTTATACTTGAGCTAAAAATTCAAGTCAAAGACACGAGTTTCTTAAAGCATCAAATAACCTATAATAATCTGAAACTAAACACATAACCAAATATATATAAAATAATCAAATAACTCTTTTAAAACTCTTTTGTGTCTAATCCATTCTACTCACGCTGAGATGCAATCTGCTGCCCTCAGTATTTCCTCTCTTGTCTTACCACACCAAGTGACTAGGCAATAACATTTCAAATAACCAACACAGGTTAATAAAATACAGCTCTTAACCAAATCATTAAACACTCATTTATCATAAAGGCTAAGCTGTTAGCATTCATGGGAGGCACTAATGTAATCATACATAGATATACAAGATATGCACATTAACACTGCTAAGAAACAGGGCTTCAAATTATGGCCTAAAGTATGGGAACACTGAGTATGTGCATCTCCTTCTACAACCACGTCTTTTTAAGTTGTCCCCATTTGCTGCTATAACTGTACACCAAATCCCTGTTTACCAAACTGGGGTACAATTAATGGCAGTTAATGTATTATTTAAAATGTGATCAGCAATTAGCATCATTAATACTTTTCAACATAGGCCCACTTCCACTTGCCTTACCACACAGAGTGACTAAGCAATAACATTTCAAACAACCAATAGGGATTAATAAAATACAGCTCTGCACCAGGTCTCATTAAAAACATATTACACATGAGCGCTAAGGCGTTTTAAGTCATGGGTGGCACTAATGAGGTGAAGCAACTGCAAAGGTAATTATGCTTATATGAAATAATTAGCAGTGTTATCATATTGGTAAGAAAAAGGTCATAAAAAAGATGGCCGACAATATGGGAATGCTGAAACATTACATCCATATATGTATTTCCTTCCAAAGCTAGATAGCTCATGTAGACTTAAAGAAAGCACTGCCTGTCTAACTTTAGCTAGCTCGTGTAGATTTAAAGAAAGCACTTTGTCTAACTTTAGCTAGCTCGTGTAGATTTAAAGAAAGCACTTTGTCTAACTTTAGCTAGCTCATATAGATTTAAAGAAAGCACTGCCTGTCTAACTTTAGCTAGCTCATATATTTCATAAAGAAAAGCATGCCTGTCTAACTTTTAGCTAGCTCATATAGCCTTAAAGAAAGCACTGCCTGTCTAACTAGCTAGCTAACACATTCCGTATACATGTAAAGAAAGCCAACTTGTCTAACTTAGCGCTCATATAGATTAAAGAAAGCACTGTCTAAACTTAGTAGCTCATTTTAGACTTTAGAAAGCATTGCCTGTTCTAAACCTTAGCTTAGCTCATTGTAGATTTAAAGACCGCACTGCCGGTCTAAAACTAGCTAGCTAACACAACAGTATACATGTAAAGAAAGCACTTTGTCTAAACGTTTAGCTAGCCTCATATGAATTAAAGAAAGCATTGCAGTTTAAACTTTAAGCTAGCTCATAAGACTTAAAAGAAAAGCACTGGGTCTAACTTTAGCTAGCTCATTGTAGGACTTAAAGAAGCATTGCTGTCTTAACCTTAGATAGCTCAGTAGATTTAAAGACAGCACTGCCTGTCTAACTAGCTAGCTAACACATTTTTACAGATACAGTAAAGGAAAGCAATTTGTCTAAACTTTAGCTAGCTCATATAGACTTACTAAGAAAAGCATTGCCTGTCTAACTTTAGCTAGCTCAGATTAGACTTAAAGAACGGCATGTCTACCCTTAGCTAGCTCATGAGATTTAAAGACAGCCTGCCTGTCTAACTAGTAGCAACACATAAGTATACATGTAAAGGAAAGCATTTGTCTAACTTTACGCTAGCTCATATTAGATTAAAGAAAGGGGGGGGCAAAATGCCTGTCTAAACTTTAGGCTAGCTCATATAGACTTAAAGAAAGCACTGTCTAACTTTAGCTAGCTCATTTAGACTTAAAGAAAGAAAAGATTGATGTCTAACCTTTGATAGCTCATTATTGATTTTAAAGAAAGCACTGCCTGTTTCTAACTTTAGCTAAAGCTCGTGATAGATTTAAAGAAAGAAAGGCAACTTTGTCTAACGTAGCTGCCTCTATAGACTTCAGAAAGCACTGTCTAACCTTAGCTAGCTCATGTAGATGTAAAGACAGCACGCCTGTCTAACTAGCTAGTAACACATACAGTAACATGTAAAGAAAAGCACTGCATGTCTAACTAGCTAGCTAACACATACAGTATACATGTAAGAAAGCATGCCTGTCTAAACTTAGCTAGCTCATATAGACTAAAGAAAGCACTGCATGTCTCACTTTAAAACTAGCTTCATATAGACTTAAGAAAGCACTGGCCTGTCTAACTTTAGCTAGCTCTTTAGACACTTAAAGAAAAGCACTGGCCTGCTAACTTTAAGCTAGCTCATAATAGACTTAAAGAAGCCAACTGCCCTGTCAACTTTAGCTAGCTCATATAGACTTAAAGAAAGCTTGCCTGTCTAACTTTAGTGCCTCATTAGACTTAAAGAAAGCCCACTGCCTGTCTAACTTTAGCTAGCTAAATAGACTAAAGAAAGCACTGCCTGTCTAACTTTAGCTAGCTCATATAGACTTAAAGAAAGCATGCCTGTCTAACTTTAGCTAGCTCATATAGACTTAAAGAAAGCATTTGCTGTCTTAACTTTAGCTAGCTATATAGACTTACAAGAAGAAAGCATTGTTCTAACTTTTAGCTAGATATTGACAAAGAAAGGCATGCCTGTCTTAAACTTAGCTAGCTCATTTTAGACTTAAAAGGAAAAAGCATGCTGTCTAACTTTAGCTAGCTCATATAGATTTAAGAAAGCACTGCCTGTATAACTTTACGCTAGACGCTCATTTAGACTTTTAAGAAAGCATGCCGTCTAACTTTAGCTAGCTCATATAGACTTAAAGGGGAAACCACTGCTGTCTAACTTTAGCTAAGGCTCATATAGACTTCAAAGAAGGCACTGCCGTCTAACTTTAGCTAGTCATATAGACTGTAAAGAAAGCCACGCCTGTCTAATTTAGCTAAGCTCAATTATAGACTTAAAGAAAAGCACTGCCTGTCTAACTTTAGCTAGCTCATATGACTTAAAGAAAGCACTGCCTGTTCCAACTTTAGCTAAGCTATAAGAATTAAAGAAAGCAATGCCTGTCTAACTTTAGCTAGCTCATTTAGACTTAAAGGAAAGCACTGCCTGTCTAACTTTAGCTAGTCATATAGACTTAAAGAAAGCATGCCTGTCTACCTTTGCTAGCTCATATAGACTTAAAGCAAGCACTGCCTGTCACTTTAGCTAGCTCAATTTAGACTTAAAGAAAGGCCACTGCCTGTTCTAACTTTAGCCTAAGCTCATATAGACTTAAAGAAGAACGCACTGCCATGCTAACTTAGCTAGCTCATATTAAGACGTAAGAAAGCACTGCCTGTCTAACTTTAGCGAGCTCATATAGACTAAAGAAAGCACTGACTTGTCTAATTTAGCTAGCTCCTATAGACTTAAGGAAAGCACTGCCGTCTAACTTTAGCTGCTCATATAGACTTAAAGAAACACTGCCCTGTCTAACTTAGCTAGCTCATATAGACTTAAAGAAAGCACTGCCTGTCTTAACTTTAGCTAGCTCAGTTTAGACTTTAAAGAAAGCCAATGCTGTCTAACTTTTCGCTAAGCTCATATAGACTGAAAAGAAAGCACTGCCTGTCTACACTTTAGCTAGCTCATATAGACTTAAAGAAAGCACTGCCTGTCTAACTTTAGCTAGCTCATTTAGACTTAAAGAAAGCACTGCCTGTCTAACTTTAGCTAGCTCATATAGACTTAAAGAAAGCACTGCCTGTCTAACTTTAGCTAGCTCAGATAGACTTAAAGAAAGCACTGCCTGTCTAACTTTAGCTAGCTCATATAGACTTAAAGAAAGCACTGTCTGTCTTCCTAGCTAGCTAGCTCATATAGACTTAAAGAAAACACTGCTCGTCTAAGTTAAGCAAGGCTAGCATGGCCCATTGCTAGTTTTTAAGGAGTGAAGATGGAATAGGGACACAATTGTCCTTTCGAAATGAATCATTTAGAAATAAACTTTGGTGTATTGTGTTCCCTGCTTAAAACAGCATAGACCATCATATGTTGTGTTGTGGACAATATTTGACAGTAAGACAATGTATGTTCATCAGGTAATTAAACCAGCACCAGATGAGCACTAACCAGTATAAGGCAACTTTGACCAATATGGAACAAGGAACTCACAGTCTTACTTTTTGGCCAGCATAGTGGCATCCAAAATGCAACGCATGTTGTTGTTCTTCTTCTTTTAGCAGGGTTGTGATTTTGTTGATTAAGATTGATTAAGTGCATCTTAGATTATTATGTTGTATCCACACACCAGAATACATTGAGTTTACTTACTGGTTCCAATCTTCCCAGTGTTTTTCAAAAGATTCAACATAATTAGTTTATTTCACAATGATTTGGGCTTCAAATAATTCACTGAGCCCATAATTTCTTTTTACAGATTTTAATCTGTGCATTATCTGATTTACTTCAATACACTCACTACTAACCAGGAATAGTTTAAACAGAACTCCAAACACAGCTAATTTGCATACTAGTAGCTTCTGCTAAATATTTGTCTGTCTTGGTTTTCATCAGCCTTCAACTCAGTGTGTGATGACAAGGCAGTTACCACATCCATCTGTACTGTGAATATCAAACTTGCGGTTTCTGACCAAGTATGAAAACAACCAGCACACTCAGGAAGTCAGAAATAACACATCCTGATGTAATTCGATGTTTTTCAAGGAAATCATTTGCCCACAATTTTGAAACCCCTGTTAATAAACAGCTCAGGCCAGCATATGTATGTTGTCTTTTGGATGTTGGTATGCTGGTTATAAAAGACCATGTGAGTCCCATGCTCCATAATGATCCAGGTTGGTTTATGCTGGTCAGGTGAAGGTTATGCTGGTGAACTCGGAGGGTCTTGCTGTTAAAGCAGGTTGATGAGCATATACCAGCATGGAAAACAAAACATATGCTGCTCTGTGTAGTTTTTCATGCAGGGACGTATAGAGTCAAGGTGCACATTAATCAATACATTAACTGATATAGAAAAAATGGTACTTTATGTAAGTTTATAGAACTGCTTTTCTATAGAACGTCAGAGAAATGCGGAATCTGATGCATTTAGTACAACTGTGCTACCTAATAGTAATTTATTCACAAGTGCTCATTACCTTCCACAACAGGGTGATAAGTCTCCGCCCACTTCTGTCCACTGACTGGATGTGTCTCCATAGTTTCAGGGCAGATGCTGGAGCTGAGAGAGGAACATTCAGCTTTACGTGCAATTATTTCAGATTTCAGAATTAGATGAAAGCAGCTGAATTTTAGCCACATACGTAAAGTTCTCTACATCAGAATGCATTTACATCATGCATTTACATTTACAGCATTTAGCAGACGCCCTTATCCAGAGCGACTTACAACTGATACAGTCTTACAATCCAAGCAATTGTGGGTTAAGGGCCTTGCTCAAGGACCCAACATTGGCAGCTTGGCAGAACCCTGGACCTTCTGATCCATAGTCCAGTACCTTTCCCACTAGGCTACCAATGCACAGTTGAGGACTGAGGTAAAAAAGTTGCTGTTTCCCAACGTTGGACGAAAATGGAGAGACCTTGAAGAAAAACTCGAGTAAACTCAGCAGCCTGTAAACTTGAGCCTATTTAACTTCCTTCCAACCCACCACGCAACCAACAAGAAATAGTACTATGGCTGCATCTGAAACCACATAGGTTATTACTCCTCCTCCTCCTCCTCCTTCTACTACTACTACTACTACTACTACTACTACTACTACTACTACTAAAAATAAGTCAAAATAACTGCTCTGTTGCTCTAAAGCATATTTTCATCACTAGTTAATTCTGAGAGCAAAGACAACCCTACCCAGTATAGGTATTAAATGGTTGAAGATTTTAAATATATATATTTTTAGGGCCTCATGCTCTATACATTATTATCAACTGTTTTGCGAATACACAAAACAGTTATAGCATGTGGGGAGTCTGGTCTGACATGGATTTCCTGTCACCGCCCAAAAACATATTACTACCCTACTCAGGATGAATGTAGTTGTGTGGTAATGAAATGGCTTTTGCACTTTTTAAGTGCAGACGATATTTAAAAGAACCACGCTAAGAACACATTTTTTTATAAAATCGCATTTTGGCTGCTTGTATTTTTCAAGTGTGCAAATATACAGTGGGGCAAAAAGTATTTAGTCAGCCACTGATTGTGCAAGTTGAGAAAAATGAGAGAGGTCTGTAATTTTCATCATAGGTACACTTCAACTATGAGAGACCAAACGAGAAGAAAAATCCAGAAAATCACATTGTAGGATTTTTAAAGAATTTAATTGTAAATTATGGTGGAAAATAAGTATTCGGTCAATAAATTTTGGTTCAACTCAATACTTTGCAACATAACCTTTGGTTGGCAATGACAGAGGTCAAATGTTTCCTGTAAGTCTTCACCAGGTTGGCACAAACTTGTAGCTGGTATTTTGGCCCATTCCTCCATGCAGATCTCCTCTAGAGCAGTGATGTGTTTTTGGGGCACCATGGACTTTTTTCAACTCCCTCCACACATTTTCTATGGGGCTGAGGTCTGGAGACTGGCTAGGTCACTCCAGGACCCTTGAAATGCTTTTTACGGAGCCACTCCCTTCGTTTGCCCTGAGCGGTGTGTTTGGGATCATTTGTCATGCTGGAAGACCACGTTCCATCTTCAATGCTCTCACTGATGGAAGGAGGTTTTTGGCTTAAAATTTCACGATACATGGCCCCGTTCATTCTTCCCTTAACACGGATCAGTCGTCCTGTCCCCTCTGCAGAAAAACAGTGAGTTTTTACCCCAAAAGTTCTATTTTGGTTTCATCTTGACACATGAATATTCTCCCAATCCTCTTCTGGATCACCCATATGCTCTCTGGCAAAAAACTTCAGATGGGACTGGACGTGTACTGGCTTAAGCGGGGGGGCACGTCTTGGCACTGCAGGATCTGAGTCCCTTTCCGCGTAGTGTGTTTACTGATGGTAGCCTTTATAACTTTGGTCCACAGCTCTCTGCAGGTCATTCATCAGGCCCCTCCATGTAAGTCACCTTTGTCATGATCATTTTGGAGTCTGACTGTTTGAGACTGTGAACAGCTGTGTCTATTTATACAGATAAACAGGTCAAACAAGTGACCTTAATACAGGTAACGAGTGGAGGACAGAGAACTTCTTAAAAGAAGTTACTTGTCTGTGAGAGCCAGAAATCTTGCTTGTTTGGGGGTGACCCAAATACTTATTTTCCACCATGATTTACAATTAAATTCTTTACAAATCCTACAATGTGATTTCCTGGATTTTGTTTTCTCATTTTGGTCTCTCCTAGTTGAAGTGTACCTATGATGAAAATGACAGACCTCTCATCTTTCTAAGTAGGAGAACTTGCACAGTCAGTGGCTGACTAAACTACTTTTTGCCCCACCTTCAACAGATTGCATAGTTACTTTGTAATAATTCAGAAAAAAACACAACAGCTTCTGTAGCTTGTGCAGGGAGCACTTGTGCCTGCGCCGGTGAATGAATATGAGAACGATACCCATTTTATTTAAAGCAGCAATTACTATGGCGCTTTTTACAATGGAGCATGATCTCAGAGTATCTTTACAATCTTAGATTATCTTCTGAATTATAACTCCTATCCCAAATTGAGCAAGCCTAGGGTAATCAATGGCCAGGTGTGAGTGTGTGTTTTTGTGTATATATGTGCCCTGTGATGGATTGGCATTCACTCTAAAGTGGGTTCCTGCCCTGTGCTCTGTACTACTGGTTGGGTCCTGGCTCAATGCAACCCTGAACTGGATAAAACATGTATGAAATTGAATGAATTACTTTTATTAGAAACAGCAGTTTACTTATACGAGTTTTCCTTATGGTGCATGCAAAGGTGTACAGGTGTACCTCGGTTCTCGGCCACCTTGGAACTCGTTGAATTCGGTACACATATTCACTATTAATATTTGTCTCGGTTCTCGCTATTAGCTCGGTACTCTCAGCCCTTGGTTAAACTTGTAGGAGTCGAGCCGTGCAAACTCAATTCAGCAAAAACTCTGTTCATGATTCATGAGTCACGCAGTAATTCAGGTTCACAGTAGCACTTAGAGCTATTTTTGTTTTTTTCTTTATTTTTACATCTACAGTACTGTATTTTTAGTGCAAATAAGTCTCCATGGATCCTAAAAAGGTTAGGTTTATAAGATCCAACCTAAAGTAAAACAGGAATTGAATGCTCCAGAACAAAGGCTGTAGTTAACTTAGCAGCTATGCTTGCGCTCAGAGTTCATCAATAGAGTAAGTGTTGCTTTTACTTTTCACTTTCAATCCATTACTCACTAAATTACATGAGATTTGTCAACACTATTATAATATAAGCTTTGTGTTCGTGATTTTGGCCAAATGTAGGTTAATGTAAGTGTTTTAAACATTAACTTACTTATTATTTATCACAGTACCCTTTCCCTTCTCCGCTATTATACACTATAAACTCCTCCACCAAACACTAATGAAACTCATCAGTTATGATACATTTAACTTGTGATGGATTTATCGGATCATCTCCCCATCATAAGTCAGGCAGCACCCCTATACAGTACAACTCCATTATGCATATAATGCCTTATACAGTGTGGATTTTCTTGGGGTCCTGGAATGGTCTGAAATTCATTCAATTTACATTATTCCTTATGGGAAAAAAAAGCTCGGTACTCGTTTTCGGTTGACAAGCTTTGGAACGAATTAACGATTAGAACCGAGGTACCACTGTATTAAACTTCTCTGCATCCCTCATCAGGTCCTCACCAGCCTCTGCCGTGGTTGCTTCCGTGATGGCGCTCCAGGAGCTCCAGTGCTGCGCTGCTCTCTTGTCCTGAGCTCGAACCCTGACTGAGTACTTTGTTCCTGGATGTAAGCCACAGAGATCCATCTGCCAGTCATGAAGAGCAGCGGTCACACTCCGGGATGAGGCCTGGAAAGGAAAAAACAGTGTTTGGTTGGTAATCAATGTGTGGGAGACACTAAAATATGGTTTGGCAGCTGCACTGAGAATTTTGTCTATAGGAAATAATTAGCATCGTCAATTAGGTGCTTATTTTATTTATTGGTTTGGGCAAAATTGAGAATAGAAAATATGACAGCTCTTATTTTAGATGTTATCATTTGTCAGTGATGACATTTTGAGTCATGAGTTGTAGACTGACTTGTTGTATTAAAAAGGAAAAACTAAAATTTCACATAGACATAAGTATTCAGGCTCTTTGCTCTGACTCTTGAAATTTAGCTTTTGAGGCTTCCCATTTCTCTTGATCATGTTTCTACACCTTGATTGGAGTCCACCTGTGGTAAATTTAGTTGATTGGACAAGATTTGGGACGACACACAGCTGTCTATGTAAGCCATGAACAGGAAAGAACTGCCTGTACAGCTCAGAGACAGGATTGTATGGAGGCACAGATTTGGAGACGGCTACAAAATTTCTTCTTAAAAACCTCCTGCTGCACTGAAAGTTCCCAAGAGCACAGTGGCCTCCATAATCCTTAAATTTAAGAAGTTTGGAACAACTTCACCAAACTAAGTAATCGAGGAAGAAGGGCCTTGGTAAGAGAGGTGACCAAGAAACCAATGGTCACTCTGGCTGAGCTCCAAAGATCCTGTGTGCAGATGGAAGAAACTTCCAGAAGGTCAACCATCACTGCAGCACTCCACCTACCTGGACTTTATGGAAGAGTGGCCAAACAGAAGCCTCTCCTCAGTAAAAGACGCATGAAAGTCCACCTGGAGTTTTCAAAAAAATCACTTCAAGATCTCTCAGACTGTGAGAAACAAGATTCTCTGCTCTGATGAAAAGATTTTATTTTCACTTTCTCATTTTGGAGCATTGAATGAAGAGTGATAGGGGACAACTTCGATGGGAGGCAATTTTGTTTTATTGTAGCACAAGTCTAAAAGTGAAAGGGTATGAAGACTCTCTGAATGCATTATATTTGCTGCTACCTTCCCAAAAATCTTTGGACTATAGAAAGGCCAACTTGTCATCCTGATGAAGCTGCCAGATGCTTCAATACGTGTCACTGTAGCCTATAGAAGCTGTTTTTTCTGATTTGTTTCCCCATTTTTAATACTGCTTACAAATGTCCTGCATTTTCTGGCTGAATTCTAATAAAGACACGGACAACTATGCGGTTGTTAGAACGTTGTTAAAACAATGGTATATCTAATCTAATAGTTCCTTTTGCACAATACTGTGTATATAGTGTATGCTACTACCTGGTGAGGAGTGCTGAGCTCAATCTGTAGGACTCGGAGACCTCTCTCAGACAGCACATATTCTGACATCTGATCTTTCCACTTCAGTCTTAGACAATACGGTTTTCCTGCCACTGCAGTAAGAGCTGTGATCTCTGGTGGGAACATCTTAACTGTTTAAAATAAAACAGAATAAGAATTAACCTAGGAAATTCCCCAGTTTCACCACAACAGTATGCTCTTTGGAAAATGTGCAAGTGATTAGTGGGCAGTGAGAGGATGTTAAGTTAGCAAGTGTTTTGATTTAGCTAATGCACCATAAGGTGAGACTCAGACATATTAGGCAGGAAGTGCAGCGACACATTAAACAAAACGATTATCCGTGGCAAGAAACAATGAATGAATGTGTCCAAAATAACTAGTTCTAGTATGTATGATACGACTATTACCCGCATCAATCCCATTGAAGCAGTGGCGTGGGGAAGTGGTGGATCTGAAGGGAGACCTCACCAGCACATCCACACAGAAGCAATGAGACAACGACCCGATTGCTACAGAGCACTGGGTGCGGGTCGTGTTACAGGAGCCGACGATCATGGAATTACTCCCACAGTTGGTCCTGCAAAGAAGCGAGCAACGAAATTAATGAAGCTTTAATAATTACACAGACAAACAGAGAAACAGGCAGGAGGAGAGATAGACAGATAAAAGGTAGACAGCTTAGGTAGATATATAGATTAGGTAGATAGACATAAGACAGACAGACAGACAAAAAGATTGTATAGATAGGTAGACAGGCAGATAGATGGACACAAAAAGGTTATGTAGACAGGTAGATAAAAAGGTAGATAGAGATAGACGGACAGATGAGGGAGATAGGAGGACAAAATGCAGACTGACAGACAGACAGATAGACAAAAAGATTATATAGACAGGTAGATAGAGACAGACAGACAAAATATTATACAGACAGGCAAACAGACAAACAGACAGAAGAATAGATAGATAGATAGACAGACAGAAAGAAAAGATAGATAGAGGGACAGACAGACAGACAGACAGTTAGTTAGTTAGACAGATAGACGGACAGGTAGTTAGTTAGACAGATAGACAGACAGGTAGTTAGTTAGACAGATAGACGGACAGGTAGTTAGATAGGTATATAGACAGATAGATGTACAGACAGAAAGAAAAGATAGAGGGAGAGAGGGACGGACAGACGGACGGACAGACAGAAAAGATAGATAGAGGGACAGAGACAGATAGGTAGACAGACAGACGGATAGATAGATACATAGATAGATACATAGATAGATAGACAGACAGACAGACAGACAGATGGATAGTTACATAGTCAGACAGATAGACAGACAGACAGACAGACAGACAAAGTTAGTTAGATAGATAGACAGCTAGATAGACAGACAGACAGTTAGATAGTCGGACAGATAGACAGACAGTTAGTTAGTTAGATAGACAGCTAGATAGACAGACAGATAGATAGATAGACAGCTAGACAGACAGACAGACAGCTAGAAAGACAGACAGACAGACGCTAGATAGACACACAGACAGATAGATATACAGACAGACAGACAGACAGATAGACAGATAGTTAGACAGATATACAGACAGAAAGAAAAGATAGATAGAGGGACAGACAGACAGATAGGTAGACAGATAGTTAGATAGATAGACAGACAGACAGACAGTTAGTTAGACAGATAGACAGACAGGTAGTTCGTTAGATAGGTATATAGACAGATAGATGTACAGACAGCTAGATAGACAGACATACAGACAGATGGCAAGATAGACAGACAGACAGACAGACAGATAGATATACAGACAGACAGACAGATAGATAGATAGATAGATAGATAGATAGATAGATAGATAGACAGGTAGTTCGTTAGATAGGTATATAGACAGATAGATGTACAGACAGCTAGATAGACAGACATACAGACAGACGGCAAGATAGACAGACAGATAGATATACAGACAGACAGACAGACAGACAGACAGGTAGTTAGTTAGATAGGTAGATAGACAGATATACAGACAGAAAGAAAAGATAGATAGAGAGACAAACAGACCGCTAGATAGATAAATAGATAGACAGACAGACAGCTAGATAGACAGACAGACAGACAGACAGACAGATAGACAGGTAGTTAGTTAGATAGACAGATATACAGACGGAAAGAAATATAGATAGAGGGACAAACAGATAGATAGTCAGACAGACAGACAGTAAGAGCCACGTATTTGTTGAATACATTGCAATTTTTTAATAATATTTTTATTGACACTGTTTCATTTTTCTTTAACACACCTGTACCTCTTATCTAACCACATTCATTACAGAATAGTCTATTTCCTGCATTTGCAGCTTTACAAAGTTTTTATGAAGAAAAGAGGAAATGTCAACCCACACCTTCTGTACCTCCTGCCAGAGGTGTGACTATCTTGTAGTATTTTCCCTGGACCTTGTGATGAACATTTCCAGTCACCCACCATCCAACGTGTGTGTTCTTTTACAGTTTCAACCCTTTCATCGTATTTCCCCATATGAAATATGCAGTTTTCTTTTGCTGTCTCCAGGCAGCCTTTTATGGATTAGATCACACTGGTATTTTGGTGTTCACTATTTAAAGGTATCTGTTTCTCAGACTACAAACCTCTTTTGTGCAGTTGTGCACCTGGATCTTCCGTTTTATTATATATGTTGGTTACATCTCATTTACTTCCAAGACAGTAATGGACTCATTTATAATAACTGGTTACTTTCTTGACAGTTAGGGAGACCATCTTGCATTCCAAAATCCCAATGTTCTTAGACAAAGTGTGGTTTCTTTAATAACTATTTAGCACTCATTACCATCAGTACACAACAAAAACTTTTTAAGACCTTTTTGATTCCTATCGACAGCATTATGTTGGCAAATTGTAGAGGAGACATTGATGAGATTGTTTTGAAAATGCCAACCTGTCATTATTAAGTGATTTTGATACACCAGAATTTCACTAAAAGTCAAAGATGGGAAGAGTCATAACACAATTTGATTAATAGCAAAAGTTTCCTGCTGACAACTGAAACCTGGACTAAGCCTTTCTAAGTGTTAATGTGGGTTTATGTCAGAGCTTACACAGGTGTCATAGTACTATGACTCAACTCATAGAAAGCATTTTAAACAAGAGGTCTAAATTAAATGACACTCCTCCATAGAAGAATTGAAATTCAATGACCTTCTTAACCATTGCTATTCAACAAAAGGTCAGAGAATGCTCTTTCACCAGCACACTTCCCACTGTAAACCTTCCATCAAATGTCTTGATGTATACTCAGTAACCCAGGGGAGAAAATCCCAGAAGTTGAATCAGTTCATCTGGACATAAGGTTTTGTTGGAGATACGTTGGGCTGGACTGAAGAAGTCACTTAGATGAGTGACGAAACGTATCTGGGACTTTCATCAAATGAATACATGCCAAAATTTGCTTAACAAAGTTTACTGGGGTTTGGCACCAGCTTAAACCAAATCAGCCAGCTTGCCAACCTGTGTATCAAGTTACTTTTTCAACAAAGTAGAGGTGGGCAATATGGTATATTATCGTAAGTGATAAGTTTAGTTTCTCCTGATAGACGATATGCTTTGCTGAGCATATCAAGCATATCATCAGTGCTTAAAGAACACTGACATGTTTAATTGGATCATATTTGAATAGAAGGTTCTAAGAACCTGTCGCTACTGATGCATTTTGTCTGCGATCACAAGCATCGTGATAAATATCGTGCATCATGAAGATGTCTTTAAATAATGTGATCTAATATTTTGCCATATCGCCCAGCCCTAAAATAAATTCTTATATAAAATAGGCAAATCCAGGCTTACTTGTTAACCCGCATTGTGTAGCTGGCCATTTCTAAACTAACCGCCGTCCAGTAACAGGTGATATTTGCATGCTCCAGGATTTCACAGTGGGTGATTCTGGTCACTGGAGATGAGGCTAAAAGAGAACACAAAACAAAGAGAATGTATAAACAGGCGTTTCAAACTCAAATCTATCAGAAAACAAATCAATTGCATCTTACAAAAACACAGTCTGTGTGATAAACTGAGCCAAATCTAATCTGAGAGAATGCCAAACCATCACATGGGTCATTACAGTACAGTCCCTTAGCACTGGAGCGGCACCCTTGAGAGGATCTAAAGGCACAAAAGATCAGTTTAAAAATCACTGTCGATCTTTTTATTGTATATTTATATAGTGGGACTGAGGGATGAATGTTTGTCATCTGCCCATCTTTGCTCCTCGGAGCCTATCGTGGATACGGCTTTTGTACCTGTTTGAAATCACGTCATTATTATTTTTTTAACCTCATTACTAGACCTAAATTGTATGATGTTTGCAGACGACACTGTGATCTGTAGTGAGAACAGGGAACAGGTAGAGAAGAACTTGGAGAGGTGGAGGTATAATCTGGAAAGGAGAGGAATGAAAGTCAACTGTAGTAAGACAGAATACATGTGTGTAAATGAAAGGGAGGCAGGTGGAACAGTCAGGCTACAGGGATCAGTGGTCACAAAGGTCCAGGAGTTCATTTACTTGGGATCAACTGTCCAAGGAAATGGGGAGTGTGGAAAGGAGGTAAAGAAGAGAGTACAGGCAGGATGGAGTGGGTGGAGAAGAGTGTCAGGAGTGCTGTGTGACAAAAGGGTTGCAGCAAAAGTGAAAGGAAAGATTTATAAGAGAGTAGTGAGACCAGCCTTGTTGTATGGCTTAGAGACAGTGGCACTGACAAAGAACAGGAAGCAGAGCTGGAGGTGGCAGAACTTAAGATGTTGAGGTTCTCTTTAGGAGTGTCTAGGGTGGACAGGATTAGGAATGAGATCATCAGAGGGACAGCACAGGTTGGAAAATTGGGAGACAAAATTCGAGAGGGAAGACTGAGATGGTTTGGACATGTGCAGAGGAGGGAGAGTGGGTATATTGGTAGGAGGATGTTGGCGATGGAACTGCCAGGCTAGAGACGGAGAGGAAGACCAAAGAGGAGTTATTTGGTTGTGGTGAATGAAGATATGCAGGGAGTTGGGGTGACCGTAGAGGACGTGGAGGACAGGGTGAGGTGGAAACGTTGTTTAACTCGCTGTGGTGCACCCTGACCCCTGATAAAGAAGAAAGAGAAGACTAGACCTAAAATTGCCCCTGTCCCCAACTTTTTTTTGGAATGTGTTGCAGGCCTGAAATGCAGGAATGGATGTTTATTAACAAGAAAAAAAATACATGAAATTATCTTTGGTTCCTACTGTCAGAAGAAAGAAATAAAAGTCAAAATAAACTTTCTGATTTGGGGTTGTATTTTATATACAATGTATGCATTGTACTAAACTAGCATATCCGGTAATATGTGGAAGGCTGCCGACTTTAACCATATTTGAGAACATGCAATGCTTTCACAATTGTTTCACAATACTTTCACAACACTTAAGGTCATATAAATGTTGTAATACATTGCTCACTACTCTCTTAGAAACATACCAATTAAAATAAGAATGTAGGGAAAAAGTCGCCTAGTTTAGGAGCTGTTTATACAATTTTCAAGATTTCTTGTATGGAACTATTTAATTTATAATACAGTATAATAATTACCAATTGAACTACTTAACTACGTTTTATTTGGGCTCATTTCCCTGCCATTTTTTGGCTATAGAATACAGAAAACATAATGTAATTGAATACCAAATCCTCCCATGTCATCATGAGCTTTTCCCTCAATTACTGGTCATTTACCGTATTTGTCCAAAAACACACAGTGTACACCAACACACACAGTAAAACATACTTATACATTATCGTTTGACATTCGTATAAGAGCTTTCACCAACCACATGATCACAGATAGCGCAGCTTTTCCGCATGTAACCTGACCTAGTTGTAGTTCTCTGATTCAATCAAACTTGCAACCAATATACGTACATACTCACTCGCCAGTTCATTAGGTACACCTGTACAACTGCTCGTTAAAGCAAATGTCTAATCAGGCAATCAAACGGCAGGAAGTCGGTACATCTAAGCATGTAGATGTGGTCATGATGACCTGCTGAAGTACAAAACGAGCATCAGAGTGGTGAAGAAATGTAAGTGATTTAAGTGACTTTGGATGTGGCGTGGTTGTTGGCGCTTGACGTGTTGGTCTGAGCATTTAAGGAACTGTTGATCTACTGGGATTTTCACACACAATCACCTCTAGGATTCACAGAGAATGGTCCAAAAAAGAGAAAATATCCAGTGAGCGGCAGCTCTCTGGGCAAAAATGCCTCAATGATGGTGTCACTGTATTCCTACTGACAGGGTCGCCCTCCCTGCTGTCTCCTCAGTTGGGAGCCCACCTTGCCAGCTGTTCTTGAGCCTACTCACTCTGCTGATGTCTCGCTGCTAATTGTTATTGCTCCGTTAAGGTGTTATGTACTGTACATTGTAAATGTGATCGTAGGATCACGAGGGCTGCTCAGTAAAACATTAGGTCAGGATCAAGATCAGGTACAAACAAAGGTCACTGCCTTTGTTTAGTTTTTTGTAACCTCGTTAAGTCGCCCAAACTCGCCTCTCAACCAAGAACAGCCATGAAACAGACGTATTTGAGATAACAAGGTTAGAATGTATTCTCTATAGGCTTCAAACCCAGAGTCTGACCAAGCAAAAACTTGAGCCTGATGGACTTAGGTACTTTTTGGTGGTGTTTGCAGTGAAATAACTCGATGGTTCCATTTTAGAAAATAACTTTCTGCTTTGGAATGCATCTCTGCTACCATTAAGCATTACCATATTTTGCCTTAGAACCTAATTCTAAGACAGCAATGGCTTTTTAAAACATCTTCTAGGCACAAAACCTTCATTATACAACACTGTGGTCAGTGTTCTTCTCATGAGTCTTGTCTTCAGAGTTCTTGAATTCTGCTGACAGTTCCTGTCTTTGAGAACTGTACATTTCTAAAATGAATTCAATTTCCAAAGAGGTTTTGGGCTTTACAGATCCGTTCTTTCTAGCAATATCACTGTTGTTTCCAAAGCACTGACCTATTCTCTTAATAGCTAATGGTGAAACAGGGATTTGCTGTACCTTTAGGGTCTTGTAAATTTCAGAATAGCTGCAGTTGGCCTGATGAAGACCAGCTATGTGTTTTCTGGCAGCAACCCCTGCATGATGTTTTGCTTCTCTGTTTTTTTGGAGCAGATGTTCTCACACATTTACCTCATACGACTGCATATTGCACATCTCTGCCTGGAGATATCTCTCACTCCTGGTATTATTTGTTTTCACGCTTGTGACGCGCTGCATCAGGTACACATCATACAGGTACTGCATCAGACAAACTAATGACTCATCTTTTAAGATATTTTGGAAGATTCTGAACACGCAGACATGTTAGTCTGAGTTTTATGTCAAACATATCAATCTTTTCATGATTTTATTTTTGTATCCAGCCAGGCTATACAAGTTTATTTCCCCGTGTCCTCCCCCAATAGTTCTCTGCAGCAACCAGCAGTCATGTGCAAATGTTGGCACAGGTTTCAGCAGTGCATTTTCTTAGTTATTCCTGTTTTTCTGGCCAACTATTTGTTGTTAGGACCAGTAAAAGCTTAAAATTTGGTTTCATATTTGGTCCAGTTTTTTTTCTCATTCAGTGCATGCCTGTATTTAAGAGTTTGTAATACACGATGTGTTATTTATTATTATAAATGGGAGACTTAAAATCCATCACAATCATCATGATCACAATTACGTTAGCCAACGGTTAATTGTGCAGCTTTATTGTACAAACACTTTGCAGGATGACTTAGAAAGATCACATTTTGTGCAGTCACTTACTTGTAGGTAAAATCAAGTAGAAGCAGCAAATCCAGGAGAAAAGTCCCGCACGAGTGCAGCTGTTCACCTTCATTCTGCTACAGGTGTGAGCTGAAAAATAGATCAGACCAAAGGATTACGATCCTTTACGATTCCTTAAGCGAGTTATTAAAAAACAACGAACGAGCAGCTCGTAATCAGTGCACTTTGCTACTGGTGTATGGTTGACAGTCAAAAGTTTCAGCAGTGGCAGCAGATAGCAGATTAGAAGGAAGAACCACATGTGGCGGATGAAAACGCACTCAGTCTGGGCTCCTGTTTCCTCTCTCAATAACACAGACTGCACTTCAGAACTAAGTCTCGCTCGCATGAAGACGCACAGCAAAGCAGCTCAGATTAACAGATCAGTGCAGTCGCTGTTAGAAATTAGATTTACAGCTTTCTAAAGCAGCTCATTCATATTTATGCGCCTGACAGGGCTGAAGATTTGCATACGCATCACTGATTGGTGTTCGTGACACACAGCTGGCGGGTTGTGACCGAACATGCATTCTCTGGCTGCTCGGTTCAGTCGACTCCGATTCTGATTCCAGCTCTGGAAAATGCCAGCACGTTTGTGAGTCGATTCTCAATTATCTATTTATCATTGACTGTAAACAGAGAATCGACTCTTGGCGGATCGCCTCAAGTCTAACCTGCATTGTAAGCTGTTTCATGAGCTGTAAAATATAACCGGGATTTTTAAAGTCTAAAAGTTGGCAATTGTGCTACAGGTTTCTAAACTAACATGGTAGAGATTCTAATTGTGATAATGTGTATGTAGGCCTTCAATATCGGCCAAATTAACTTTAAATGACCACGTAGGCGAGTCAGATTTATTTATATCTATAGCTTTGTTTTTCTTTTTTTTTTTTTTTAAAGCGAAGTATTGTCATAAAGCAGCTTTACAAATACTGTATCTAGGACCAAAGCCCAGTGGCAAGGAAAAACTCCCTAAAAATTATATGGAAGAAACCTTGGGAGGACAAAGTCCTAAAAAGTGACCCAACCATCTTGGGCAGCCTAGGTGATAAATGCAAGAATGACCTAATTCATAAGTTAATATTAATAGTTTAAATACACATAAGCTAAATAGAAACATTGAGAGAGCATATTTTAAATAATAAATAAATAAAGTTAAACATTATGAAAAATACAACAAATTGGACCTAGTGGTTAAGATACTGGACTCTGGACCAGAAGGTCGAGGGTTCAAATCCCACCTCTGCCAAGCTGCCACTGTTGGGTCCTTGAGCAAGACCCTTAACCCACAATTGCTTGGATTGTAAGACTGTACCAATTGTAAGTCGTTCTGGATAAGGGCGTCTGCTAAATGCTGTAAATGTAAATGTAAATATTAAGTATAATCATGCAGAGAATATGTAGGAATACCGGCATTATTTAGTCCAGTAAACATGGTCATAGTAGGTTCTGTAAGTTTTGTTGGCATGGCACATTCAGTCAACCCAAGGACGAGAGGGGGAGTCAATGCCCTCTGATGTGGGGCGAGTAACGCTATGAGGACTGGAAATGATGGAAGAACATCTTGAGTGGAGCCGCATTTAAAGAGGTGCATGTTTGCTTAGCAAACTTTAGAAAACAGCACATTTACAACAATATAAAAGTAAATTGTTTCTAAAGCCATGCAGTTTGACATGCTCTTAATGTCTGCATGGGATTCCTCATATTTCCCAATGACATGCTTAAATATCCCAAAGTGTAAGAAGGTTTTAATGAATAAGTGAACAAAATGGTGTAGCTTATAAACACAGAAACAAGGTGGTTGTGTGTCCAATCAGTATCAGAAATTGGGCATCAAGCCAGGCTGAATCATACAATGAATCAACAATGGAAGTGAGAGAGAAAGAAATGAAGACAGACAGAAAATATAGAAACACTGTATACTTATCAAGAACAGAACAAGTTGGTGAAACATAAATGAGAACAAAGATATGAAAAATTTATCCAATATTTTTAGGAATATACTAAGTGGGGACAAAATACACAAAATGGATAAAAAAAAAGGACAGAAAAAAAGTGAATAATTTGTTGAATATTTGTTGAATAAACATTTCTTTTATTGTCTTCCTTCAACAAATAATGAAATGAAAACAACGAATGGAACAGGTTGGGCTAAAACCTACCAAAAATGACAAAAAAGGAAGTAAAGAAAGAATTAAAGAAAAAAAAAAAAACAGACATAAAAGAAACAAGACAGGAAAGAAGTATGAAAATAAAAAATGAAAGAAAGGCAGAAAAGACAATAAGGAAAAACAGAGGTATGAAAAATGTAACCAGTATATTTTAGTAATACATGTAATACAATAAGTGGGATAAAATTAAATATATAGACTGAATATTCAAAATGAATAAATGAAAGAAAGTAAAGAAAGCAAGCAAGCACAGAAAGAAAGTGCAATAGAGGAAGAAAGAAAAATACAAATTTGAAGTCTTTTTCATTTGATACATTTAAAATGCCAAATACTTTTGCACGCTGTTTGAGCTATTTCATAGAACGCATTATATTGAGGAATGAACTCATTTGTGCCGATCACCGCATCACTGATATACAACGAAAGTTTATTTAGCTATAAGCTTTACTCTAATGTGCGTTTGTTGTTGCATTGAATTGTGTTCCCTCAGGTAATGCATAATAGATCCGACCGGAAATTGTTTCCAAGCCCAACCACAGAGTTCTAACCCAAATTCTCTCATAATGACAATTCTCATTAATTAAGACATTCATGTGATATCACTTGTGACGTCTGGGTTCAGAGCTCAGGCTTTGTTGCAGCTGTATATCTCATTCTTCCTCTCAACGTCATGCTTTAGTCCTTTGTTAGAGCTAGTCCTTGTAATTCTTGCACCTGTTGTTATTATATTACATGGCCATAGATGGGAACCAATACCATAATTCACGCGGTTCAGACAATCGGTACAATTTCTGTTTAACCGCTGAAAAAAAGTGAAATCACTCAATGTTGAGGAAAAAATATGGAACAACCTTGTAATTTGCATTTGTAAAAGAAATATTGGCACAAGTCTAAAAATGCAAATTGCATTAGAGACCTTAATCAGATGTTAGACTTGGAATTAAAACAACAACAACAACAACAAGAGAGTTGCCAAGTGAAAATATGGAAAGTATTATAACCTAGGGATAATAACGAGGGATAATACTGAAGACGTTTTTTCATTAATTTTGCCACTTTTTTCACCATTGCATAAATTAAATAGCCTAATTTTTTTTTTTAATCACTGAAAAAAATGTAACAATTTTTTTTAAACATAAACATTACAAAATAAATGTTTTTTTTTGTTTTAAAATAGTTTGTATCCACACACACACACACACACACACACATATATATATATATATATATATATATATATATATTTGGTAGCCTAGCGGGTAAGGTACTGGACTATGGACCAGAAGGTCCAGGGTTCAAATCCTACCTCTGCCAAGCTGCCACTGGTGGGTCCTTGAGCAAGACCCTTAACCCACAATTGTTTGGATTGTAAGACTGTATCAGCTGTAAGTCGCTCTGGATAAGGGCGTCTGCTAAATGCTGTAAATGTAAATATATATATATATATATATATGAGAAAGACTTAAAAAGATTGAATGGCACTCCACCTGTTGTTCTGTCTCTCAGGTGTCTAATATACATGTAATTATGTAAATGTACTTTAAAAAATATTTCGCATATTAATACTTTGACTCTTGCTAGTTTTAGTCAATTCATTTACGACCAGCTAAATGTGCTAAACCACAGATCTCATAGAGAACACAGCAGACGGTCTCATTAACCAGTCTTAGGGTTCCATTGTTGTACAGGAAGCTTTATAAAGAGAGCACCCCACATAGGACGTAGGCAGCAAGGGCACTCACTAGGTAAATGAGACAGACCCGATGAACACTCTAAAGTGCTAGTGCATTCAGGTCAAGATCTCGTTTCATTCAAGTGATCCCAAATACATATTCCATTCGCATTTCTTTACAAATAAGGCACAAATGTGAACAAACCGCTCACACTAGAGCCCTGCTTCCACACAGCCGACATGTTTGCTGTATTTACAAAGAGCGACTCACTCCAGGCTGGTTGCGATTTGATTGCGTCATCAGAAACATCATTGTTCGGTATAAATCAGTCTATTCACCACAAAAGTGCTTTTTTTGCCCTTTTTGGCCGAATAGTTTCCATCTTTATTTCTAAACCAACCTCATTCAAGAAGGAAATCCAACACAGAATGTGGCAAAAAATGTTGGTATCCCTAGTTAGCTGTAGGTAAAATTTTGTGCAGATATAAACAAAAGAAAACACATGTAGACCAAGTAACACATCAAAGCCAATGGGCACAAACATGAGTTAGTGGTTGTGACAGAACGATTACTAGTGGCTATTAGTGATGCATGTCCTCTTATTCTGGTGTGTTCATGGAGTTTGTGTGTTTTATGCTTCATCAAGCAATGATGATGTCAGACTACTTTCCATACATGTTATGACAGTACAGTCCTGTGTTAAATTCATCCATCTCTCCAACTTGAAGTCATAAAGCAATAATTACAGCGGTCCTCGAAAGTTTGTGAACCTTGTAGACTTTTTCTATATTTCTGCATAAATATGACCTAAAACAACATCAGATTTTCACACAAGTCCTAAAAGTAGTTAAATAGAACCCAGTTGACAATGGATATTGGCTCCTTGTTATCTGACATTTCTAGAACAAGGTATATTTGGGGGAAAAAATTCACTGTAGTTTATTTTGTATGATAATTATTATCAGATCATTAATAATTAACTGGCTAATCACCGGGGTAAAATTTAGAAACCTGTCTGAACAGTTTCAGAGCGTGCAACAGAAATAATTAGTTGAACACGTAACATTTTGAGTTTAAACACGTATTTTGGCCTCCAGTATAAAGAAAGCATTACATGTCCTATCCTGTGCCTCAGTTAATTAAACTGGTACCGTCTTAGCACTGAGTGGGATGTTTACACCAATATCACAGTGAGTACAGTGTTAAGAAACAATATTTACTAGACTAGGCAAAGGATTACATAGTTAATCACTAAAGAAACTAAAGAAATTGTTTATTTCTTAAAAAGCAACACATTTACATTACATCATTTAGCAGACGCCCTTAAAGTTGGAATGTTATGGAAAATGCAAATATTTAAAAGATGCTGCTCATGGGGTTCTGCATTTACTTTGACTATTATTTAATTGCAGATGGTATGAACCCAAGATATTTCATCTTTTGTCCAAGCAACTTAATTTAATTTCCAATAAACATCCACTTTTCTGCATTAATGAAGTCACAGAAGTATAAATGACCTTTGCCAAGGGCACTGACCCAACCCTATACCATAACAGAGCCTGGTTTTTGGACTTGTTCCTGATAACAGTCTGGATGGTCCTTTTCATCTTTGGTCCAAAGGCATCATTTTCTTCCAAAAAAAAAAAAAAAAAAAGATCTGGAATACTGATTCACATGACCACAATACACATTTCCACTGTGTGATGGTCCATCCTAGATGCCTCTGAGCCCAGAGAAGTTGATGCTGCTTCCGGACATGGTTAACCTAAGGCTTATTTTTTGCACAGTAACGTTTTAAGTGGTATTTGTGAATGTAACCTAATATTGCAGTGCTCGATAAAGGTTTGCCAAAGTAATCCATTGAGCATGGTGGCTATATCAGCTATTGATGAATGATGGTTCTTGATGCAGTGCGGTCACGGGTGTTCAAGCTTAGGTTTGTGCGATCGCCCTTTACACACTGAAATTCCTCCAGATTCCTTGAATTGTTTAATGATGGTCTGCAGTTTAGAGGGAGAAATATGTAAATCCCTTTCAATCCTTTGATGAACATTGTTTTTAAGTATTTCAATAATTTTCCCATGCATTTGTTGATAAACTGGAGATCCCCTGCTCATCTTTGCTCCCCAAAGACTCAGCCTTTTGTGGATACTGTGTTTGTACCAGAAGACAAAAAACATTACATATCTTGGGTTCATACTGTCTGCAGTGAAATAAAATTAAATGAACGAAAACTTGTTTTTAATCCACATTTTTCATACCATCCCAACTTTTTCTGACATGGGGTTATGCACAAATGCCAAAACAATAATAATAATAATTGTACGCAAAACATTTTTGCGTGCACAGAAAATATGTTCACTTATTCACTTATATTCAAATAATATTGGTACAGTATCATTTTCTAGTAGGTAGTTATTTTTAAGAGTGCATGTTTGAATGGGCCAGTATACTGTACAGAGCATGTTTAGTAAACACATTCAGGTTCAATATTCAGGTCATAAAACTGAGTTACCCAGACAAACCATGGCCTTGTGGGGGAACATGCCAAACGCTACTCAGACAGTAACCAGAACCAATGACCATGCTCAAGTTGGCACCTAAGTTGTGAGACCTACAGTAGATAGTGAGAGTTACAGTAACTCTGGTAACATGCTGCTGGAAAGCTCTTCCATTTTGTTGACAGTTCAAACTGACTTAAATTGTCATGACATACCCAGATGGCTGCTATAGCAACAGTGAGATTTATTTAAAAAATGCATGCTTCGCTGTCCCATGCAAAGCTGAAAACCATCTCTGGCACTCTTTGCAATATTTATTTTTACATACTATTTTCCCCCAGCCTCTGGGCTGAGTGTTGAAACACCGAAGGCAGAAAGCTGTTAAGGCATGTCTTCTTAAAATATCTGGTTTAAAGTTCTGATGAAATTGGATTTTACGACTGGATGCTTCTTTGTCAGAAATCGTGTCAGGTGAATATATATACACATACACACACACAGTTGTGCTTGAAAGTTTGTGAACCCTTTAGAATTTTCTGTATTTCTCCATAAATATGACCTAAAACATCATCAGATTTTCACACAAGTCCTAAAGTAGATAAAGAGAACCCAGTTAAACAAATGAGACCAAAATATTATACTTGGTCATCTATTTATTGAGGAAAATGATCCAATATTACATATTAGTGAGTGGCAAAAGTATGTGACCCTTTGCTTTCAGTATCTGGTGTGACCCCCCTGTGCAGCAATAACTGCAGCTAAACGTTTCCTGTAGCTGCTGATCAGTTCTGCACACCGGCTTGGAGGAATTTTAGCCCATTCCTCCGTACAGAACAGCTTCAGCTCTGGGATGTTGGTGGGTTTCCTCACATTAGCTGCTCACTTCTGGTCCTTCCATAACATTTTCATTGGAGTAAAGTCAGGACTTTGACTTGGCCATTCCAAAACATGAACTTTATTCTTCTGTAACCATTCTTTGGTAGAACGACTTGTGTGCTTAGGCTCGTTGTCTTGCTGCATGACCCACCTTCTCTTGAGATTCAGTTCATGGACAGATGTCCTGACATTTTCCTTTAGGATTCTCTGATATAATTCAGAATGCATTATTTTGATATAATTTATTGTTCCATTCAATGATGGTAAGCCTCCTGGCCCAGATGCAGCAAAAAAACAGGCCCAAACCATTTGATACTAACCACCACCATGTTTCACAGATGGGATAAGGTTCTTAAGCTGGAATGCAGTGTTTTTCTTTCTCCAAGCATAATGCTTTTCTCGTAAAAAAGTTCCATCTTGTTCTCATCTGGTCCACAAAACATTCTTCCAATAACCTTCTGGCTCGTCCACGTGATCCTTTAGCAAACTGCAGAAGAGCAGGCAATGTTCTTCTTGGAGAGCAGTGGCTTTCTCCTTGCAACCCTGCCATGCACACCATTGTTGTTCAGTGTTCTTCTGATGGTGGACTCTTGAACATTAACATTAGCCAACGTGAGAGAGGCCTTCAGTTGCTTAGAAGTTACCCTGGTTTTGAATTTCCTCCATTTGTACACAATCTGTCTGACTGTGGATTGGTGGAGTCCAAACTCTTTAGAGATGGTTTTGTAACCTTTTCCAGTCTGATGAGCATCAACAACTCTTTTTCTGAGGTCCTCAGAAATCTTCTTTGTTCGTGCCATGATACACTTCCACAAACATATGTTGTGAAGAGCAGACTTTGAAAAATCCTTGTTCTTTAAATAAAACAGGGTGCCCACTCACACCTGATTGTCATCCCATTCGTTGAAAACGCCTGACTCTAATTTCACCTTCAAATTAACTGCTAATCCTAGAGGTTCACATACTTTTTTCACTCACTAATATGTAATTTTGGATCATTTTCCTCAATAAATAAAAGACCAAGTATAATATTTTTGTCTCATTTGTTTAACTGGGTTCTCTTTATCTACCTTTAGGACTTGTGTGAAAATCTGATGTTTTAGGTCATATGCAGAAATAAAGAAAATTCTGAAGGGAGTTATTCATAAAGCAGCTTAACCCCTAAAAGAGCTCCTAAGGTGAAAAACTGTTAGGAGTAGAGAGGAGGCTTGGGAGTTCTCTTAAGCAGAAGAGAAAATGGTTGAAAGATGATGAGGCAGAAGAACGTTCTCCAAACGCTGAATAACAGTGAGTTAATCGGAAAGACTATGCAGGAACAATGCTTGTGGTTGACCTCATTAGAGATGCGCTCACATCTCCTATATCCAGTGCAACAAAGCCGCAACGCCCGAAATGAAAGCTACATATGAACTCCATCACTTAAGTAGACATTTTCTCCAATTCATAGGCTATGACTTTTTCTGTTTTGTTCGTTACACAATCTCTCAATGCATTTTGGCTTCCAACAAACAAAATATCAGGTCTATCATCCCATCCTCTTCAGTGTTACGGCTTTCACTTACATAGGGTTGTAACAGTACATAACTATTTTCTATAATTACTGTGAATTTCCATAAATTAAAAATGCTGCAGCACTGGGGATGCTGTGTTGATAATATGGAATTCCACTCATGGTTTCAGCGTCATCTCTGACACATTTACTTAAAATTTGCACAGTTTTCTATTGACAATACTCTTGATATTTACATTACAGTAGCATAAATAGACTATGTGACTGTGGTTTATGTCAGTGTCTAATGTGGTCAACGACCTGTTTCAGAGCACATAATGTGGTCATTAAATCAGCTTCGCCTCCCTCAAGCATCACTAAGACTCATTTGTTGCACTTCAATTATGGCAGAAATTTGAAAATGATTCTAAAGACAAAGAATGGGATGCATATATGCATATACCGTATTTTTCGAACCATAAGGCGCACTTAAAATCCTTTAACTTTCTCAAAAATCGACATTGTGCCTTAAAATGCGGTGCGTCTAATGTATGAATTAATTCTGGTTGTGCTTTCTGACCTAGAACCGACTGTAGATGGTACATGGCGCTCATAAATCTGTCAAAATGTTTTAGCACGGCCTTGGTAAGTTACGAAGCTTACGGCCACCGTAGTGCGCATCATCGCAGAGTAATACGGTATGTGCTTCAGCATTAGGGTACGTGCATTCATTCATACATTTTCAAAGCGGATTTCAAACACAACGCTATCAGTCACGCAGTACAACATGGACATAGAGCAGCTGCGAGAGAATTCAGCATTAACGAATCAATGGTACGAGGGAACTTAGGAGTTTTGTTTCATTTCATGCGCCTTATAACCCGGTGCGCTTTATGTATGAAAATATACCCGTTAGCAGGCGATCATTGATATTGCGCCTTATAACCCGGTGCGCGTTATAGCCCGGAAAATACGGTATACCTCATGCCACTGAATGACGAAAAAAAAAAGAAATGTTTGAGGATATTAAAGGGAGAAAAGCTTTACATTACCAAAGGCGTGGTGTGATTTTGCTGGAAGCTCATCCAAACACTATACAGAACACCTGTAAATTCAAGACCTGCAACACAATTATCATAATAGCAGATCACCAAATTAAAAGGTAAAGTGCAAACTATATTTGGTGTAAAAATAATAGTAATAATAAAAAAATCTCTAAATAAAATCTGAAATGTACAAATGTCTGCCCAAAGAAAAAAAAGTGGTATTTTTTCATCTCTGTGTTTAATATTCTTTGGCAGTTATTTAGTATTTGAATGGCAAGCTTCCCTTTTTATCTTTCATCTATCCCGATCTTATGGTCCTACCTACCGTTGCTGGCATGTGCAAAAGTTTGTATACTTGTCCAGGTGATCCACTCATGTTTTGTATAGTTTCAAAATTAAATTGACATGTTAATTGTGGTAACTTGCAGTAATTCATTCATAATTTATTTAGTTCTTTAAACAGGTAAAATACAAAAAAAGAAACTAATATTTATGCTTACATTGCTTAAGATTTAAAACAAATTATACACAAATTCCATGGATTAATAACTGCTTTGTATGTAGACATGCCCATGGATGTTACAGACTGTGCTATGTATAGTGGTGGATGTACACAAACCATGTACTTGAGTCAAAGTAATAATACTCAAAGTAAAATATTACTCCAGTAAAAACAGACATCCTCGCTTTAGACCTCCACTTGAGTAAAAGTGCAAAAAGTATTTGACTTAAAATATACTTAAACACTGAAAGTAAGAGTACCATGACTTATTTTGGCTCTAATGTCCCATTATCATGTTTGTAACAAGACTCTTGCTTAATCATGTAATTTTAGATGAAAAGATTCTAGTGTCACTCATTTTACACCAATCTTTTAATAGAATGTCATTAATTAGTCTAACAGGACAAAACAAGCTCAAAACAAAGTGCGTGCTATAACCTGAGTGCTGTGTTTGTTTCTCGCTTCTTCCGTTTTTATACGTAACATTTTTATGCACACATAATGCAAATGGAACGGCAAATGTAAAGTCAACCAAAATGAAAATACTCCAGTAAAGATACATGAAAAAAGTGCTTAAGTATAGTAACGAATTACATTTACTGTGCACCACTGTCTATGTATTAATGTCTAGCACTCTAAATTCCCAAAATAGCTACTTTTTCAATCTGCTATTGTAAACAATCATTCAAAAACACAAGCACTACTCCTAATTTGTACAGTAATGTCTTTACACTTATCACCAGTAGATGGCAGTAAGACACCTCCTTGCTACCTGGCATTGATCAGGAGGCCAACGCTTGGCTTGGCCGATGCAGGCCCGTCTGCCTCCTGCAAGAGATAGCCTAGAAGGAAGCCCATTTGTGAGGAGATCTTCACTCATTTCGTTCATTTTGGAATGTCTTCAGAGAATAAAGTACCACTGAGCTGTATTACCTCCCCAAATCAGGAAACGTTGGGGCGGTATGGAAGGAAAGGACTTCTATTTTACTGCAGAACGTCTGAACCCAAGAAATTTACATTTACATTTACAGTATTTAGCAGACGCCTTATCCAGAGAGACTTACAATTGATACAACCTTACAATCCAAGCAATTGTGGGTTAAGGGCCTTGCTCAAGGACCCAACAGTGGCAGCTTGGCAGAGGTGGGATTTGAACCCTGGACCTTTTTTGGTCCATAGTCCAGTACTTTAACCGCTAGGCTACCACAGTCCGCCTAAAAAATGTAATGTTTTTTTCTGGTGAACTTCATTTAATTTGTTAATAAACATCTATTCCTGCATTCCAGGCCTGTAACACATTACAGGAAAGAAGGGATGGGGCATTTTAGTATTAAATTTGCATGCAAGGTATGATGCAAATGTACTATATTGTTGTACTGTACCTATACTGAGCAATCTATAGGTCTACCCAGGGAAAACAGTGAAATAAGACGCGTTTCCATGGTGACCCCTGCAGGTGCTATTGGTGGCTAGTTCGAGTTTTCTGGTGATCCCTCACTGATATAATGTTCCTGCTCTGTCTGCATCGCTGCTCTCACAGGGCAGGCCGCCCGCAGACCCATGGAGAGAGCACACACCCCTGATTCAACAGGTCTTCACAAAAACACCCAGCCGCCATCGCATTATGTTCCAAACACGAGCTGCTCCCTAGAGCAGAGCTTTAATCCAGTAGTTTGGTCATTCTTGCACCTGATTCATCTCAACTGTTAATCACCAGATTCAGCAGGTGTGCTACAGCAGGACAGTCACCAAACTGAGGATTATCCCTGAACTCCAGGGCTAGATTTAGTGCTGCTTACCTACAGTCTGAGCCGCTTTTGTGGTTGTACTGTGCAAGGACGTGAAGTACATTAACAATTTAGGAGAGCAGCCAGACGGAATCATGTCATCGCGCCTTTACTGTAGGTCGTCTGGGAGAGAGAGCAAACAGACTCGCTCTTACAAAATCCACACGCCATTGCAACTCTGAGTCACTATTTACAACTCTCAGTTCACAGTCTCTATAGTGTCTGACAGAACATATCTGCTGCCAAACAGCTCTGCAAGAGAAGTATTAATATACAATTTCCATTCCGCAACAAAGTACCCTTGAGCCATAACCTAGTTTTCTGTATATGTTGTTTGGAGGCTTGTAGAAACACCATTCTGGTAAACACCACATGAAACTTTCTGTCAAGTGCTCCAGTCTCTTCTAATTCAAGCATCACTAAAGACTTATGAATAGGGGGTCTAGAGGTAGGAGAATTTTGACCCAAAATGACCCACATCATGAAACTGGCCTAAAAGATAAGAAAAAAGAAGATACAACTATCTGGAGAAATTGCCTCATAGCAGCAAATTGCTTTGAAGAGACTTGACATTCAAAGTTTGTATTAGGTACAAATCTTACATGACTTAACTATTATTTATCTACTAACAAGTGGTATAGAGCTACAAAGACACAAGCAATGTTGCTGTAGGAGCAGGACCTAAGTGCACTACTCAAATATTGAGACTACCCACTGGTACAATCAAATGAGCATCTGGGTGACCTTTAGAACAACATGATATTTGACAGCAGAAAATTAATTTCCCAATTTAAGTTTTGTTTATTTTCACACAATAAAATGCACTGCCTGGCCAAAAAAAAAAGTCACACGCACTAATATTTTGTTGGCCTTTAGCTTTGATTTCGACACGCATTCCCAGTGGCAGCGTTTCCACATGCTTCTGCAATGTCCCAACATTTACTTCTGTCCAGAGTTGCATTAATGTTTCCCCAAGAGCTTGTACTGATGATGGACCACTGCACAAAGTCTTCTCCAGCACATCCCAAAGATTCTCAATTGGGTTCAAGTCTGGACTCTGTGGTGACTAATCCATGTGTGACAATGATGTCTCATGCTCCCTGAACCACTCTTTCACAATTGGAGCCCGATGAACCCTGGCATTGTCATCTTGGAATATGCCCATGCCATCACGGAAGTAAAAATCCATTGATGGAATAACCTGTTCGTTCAGTATATTCAGGTAGTCAGCTGACCTCATTCTTTGGGCGCATAACGCTGCTGAAACTAGACCTGAACTGCAGCAAGCCCAGATCATAGCACTGCCCCCACAGGCTTGTACTGTAGGCACTAGGCATGATGGGTGCATCACTTCAGCCGCCTCTCTGCTTACCCTTGATGCACCCATCACTCTGGAACAGGGTAAACCTGGACCCATCAGACCACGTGACCTTCTTCCATTGCTCCAGAGTACAATCTTCATGCTCCCTAGCAAACTGAAGCTGTTTTTGCCAGTTAGCCTCACTGACAAGTGGTTTTCTTAAGGCTACACAGCTAAGTCAAGTCCCAGTCCTTTGAGTTCCCTTCACATTGCTCATGTGGAAATGCTCTTACTTCCACTATTAAACATATCCCTGAGTTCTACTGTTGTTTTTCTATGAATTGATTCCACCAAACGTTTAAGTGATTGCTGATCACAATCATTCAAGATTTTTTTCTGACCACCTTCCTTCCTTGAAGATGATGCTTGCCCACTGTCCTTCCACTTTTTAATAATGCATTGGACAGTGCTTAACCTGGATTTTAGTAGTTTCACCAGTCTCCTTAGATGTTTTCTCTGCTTGATGAATGCCAATAATTTGGCCCTTTCTATAACAGATGAACATCTTTTCCACAATTGCAGGATGTGCCTTTCGACATGGTTGTTGAACAAACGAGAAGCTACTCACCGCATCTGTTAGGGTCAAATAACTTGTTGCCAGCAGAAACATAATCACCAATGCAGTAATAATCCGATGGGAGGCTCTTACCCATTTGCTTAGTTAAATCCAGGCAGTGTACTAACAAATCAAAGTCCACTACATTCCCAGCCAGATGACAAAGGTCTATTGATAAAACCCCTACAACAAAGAATAAACCAGAAGTGGCAGTACCAGTCACAAAATAGCTTTTAAAATCTAATTTTGTTAGCAGATTAGAGCTTTTCTTAAATCCAGTAAACACATCAAATATCTTTCATTATGGGAAAACCCTTTCTAGATCTATATAACTTAATTTTTCTCCTTTCCTGTCTATCAAATGCCAGTTAAACTTATTAGAAGATTTTATTTAAACTGTAAAAAATCCTCTCACCTGACTGGCCTTTGGATGAGCTGCTCCTTTACAAAACGTTTTGTATATCCAGCTACAGGTAGCAGAATAATATTGCGTTATGATCAACTTTTAACTTATTATAAACAGGTATCTATAAAATATAAAGTCATCAAAAAACAAGACAACTTTTACATTCATCAGTCATATTTCATACAGCCACCCTAAAACAGGTCTAACAACGTCCATGGTGGGTAGTAGAGGTGACTCGCCCTTTACAAAAAGCAGGAGTACCCAGGAGTACACACTGGAGAGGGAGCCTCCTCATCGCAGGGTTCTGTATCCGCACCAACTGACCTTCCAGTTGCAAGCCCAGCCTAGGGATTTGTACCCCACCAGCTGGATTTACCTCCAAGCCAAATTTGCTGCTAAAGTACACCAATCAGGTGTAACATTAAAAATCATGTCCCCCTCATGCTGCCAAGGCATGGTGACCATTTGAGGCATGGACTCCACAGGACCTCTGAAAGTTGCCAGGAAAGGGTGTAACAATGTTAGCAACATAGGTAAGTGGAGGTGTCAAACTAACATCTACATGAATGCCAAGGTTTCCCAGCAGAACACTGCCAAGAGCATCACACTGTCAGTGTTATTTACTTCATCTTTGAGTGGTTTTACTGTTATGGCTGATCACTGTAAGTGACAGAGAACCCAAAAGTAAGAGTAAAGTATCTCAAACAAAAAGATATCTCAAACTTTATAAAGTCATAGTTCATGTGTTCACCATAAGGCCAACAGTGAAAGGCTAACACATGGAACTTTCTGCTAAGTGCTCCAGTGTCTTCTAATTCAAGCATCACTAAAGACTTCTGAATAGGGGGTCTAGAGGTAGGAGAATTTTAAAAATGACCCAAAAAGACCCACATCACGAAACTGGCCTAAAAGATAAGAAAAAAGAAGATACAAGTATCTGGAGAAATTGCCTCACAGCAGCAAATTGCTTTGAAGAGACTTGTATTATTACAAATCTTACATGACTTAACTATTATTTATCTACTAACAAGTGGTACAGAGCTACAAAGACAAGCAATGTTGCTGTAGGAGCAGGACCTAAGTACACTACTCAAATATTGAGACTACCCATTGGTACAATCAAAAGAGCATCTGTTTAATAACCTGGGTGACCTTTAGAACATGATATTTGACAGCAGAAAATTAATTTCCCAATTTAAGTGTTGTTTATTTTCACACAATAAAATGCACTGCCTGGCCATAAAAAAAAAAGTCACACGCACTAATATTTTGTTGGCCTTTAGCTTTGATTTCAACACGCATTCCCAGTGGCAACGTTTCCACATGCTTCTGCAATGTCCCAACATTTACTTCTGTCCAGAGTTGCATTAATGTTTCCCCAAGAGCTTGTACTGATGATGGGAGATTTGGACCACTGCACAAAATACTGCTTCTCTCTAAAAATCGCTTTAATCTCAATGTTCAGTTTCCTCTTGAGAAATGAAAGCTCCTCGCACCAACATCAAAACATCATCCTGATCATGAAGCACAGTGGATGGAGCATCATTGGGTCTTGGTGCATCTGGGATTGGACTATTTGCAATCACTGAGGGAACAAGAGACTATCATCACCTGCAGTTCACCGGAAAAACAGACAATAAGCCCAAACAAGCAAATCAGGTGTGAACTACATAGAGCTGCTCAGGCAAGCAATGCCAGAATGGTCTACAGTGTTATCACTACTACAGACAGACATTAAATCCAATGGTTTACATACCTCTTCCAGCCTGGGCTGTGAATAAATAAATCAATGTACAGTGGAACCTTGGAATTTGAACGCCTCTTCACTCAAAAAATTCAGACATTGAATGGTTTGAACTGTGTTTGGCCCCAAATTTAAAAAGTTCGGGCTTTGAACATTGGCACCCTAAATAGAACACTCAAAATGGTGCGATCTTCCAACCATGATGCACGTAGTCCAGTCCAGTCGGTGGCAAAAATGCACCAATATGGTATGCCAATAAAACCTGAAGAAGAACTAGGGCACAATCAGATGTATATTACACCTATTATATTATTTTATCAGTCTATGGGTGCGATTTCAGGCACTCCCTCATACTCTGCACCGCTGTCCCAGTGATAAGACGTGCCGAAACTGCGTTCACCCCAGTGGCTAGAACCTTTCACTTTATTTTCACTTACTTATTATATTACGTCTTATATTTTACATATTCTGTGTCTATTGATTTTATGCATTGTATTACATTCCATTTCTTTATTAATGCTTTTAATTAGTAGTTACATACCAATATAGGTATGGATTGGTTGGGAACAATTCAATTCCGACTACGAACAAATCGGAGTTCGACCGGCCTTCTGGAACCAGTTAAGTTCAAATTCCAATGTTCCACTGTACTCAAAGCTTAGAACCGTACACTGGTTTGGTGCGTTTTTAGTTTAAGCCGAATGCATTCGTCTATGAGGACTTGAGTTTGCAGTAATGATCTAGTGGTGGTGAAATCTAGCTATGGTTTCTTAGTATATACAGTGGTGTGAAAAAGTATTTGCCCCCTTCCTGGTTTCCTTTTTTTTTTTTTTTTTTTTGCATGTTTGTCACACAAGTGTTTCGGAGCATCAAACCAATTTAAATATTAGTCAAAGACAACACAAGTAAACACAAAATGCAGTTTTTAAATGAAGGTGTTTATTATTTAGTGAGGAAAAAATCCAAACCTACATGGCCCTGTGTGAAAAAGTGTTTGCCCCCTAAACTGGTTGGGCCGCCCTTAGCAGCAGCAACTGCACCAAGCGTGTGTGATAACTTGCAGTGAGTCTTTTACAGCGTTGTGGAGGAACTTTGGCCACTCAGCTTTGCAGAATTGCTGTAATTCAGCCACACTGGAGGGTTTTCCAGCATGAACGGCCTCTAAGGTCAAGCCACAGCATCTCAGTAGGATTCAGGTCAGGACTTTGACTAGGCCACTCCAAAGTCTTCATTTAGTTTTTCTTCAGCCATTCAGAGATGGACTTGCTGGTGTGTTTTGGATCATTGTCCTGCTGCAGAACCCAAGTTCGTTTCAGCTTGAGGTCATGAACAGATGGCCGGACATTCTCCTTCAGGATTTTTTGGTAGACAGCAGAATTCATAGTTCCATTTATCACAGCAAGTCTTCCAGGTCCGGAAGCAGCAAAACAGCCCCAGACCATCACACTACCACCACCATATTGTACTGTTGGTATAATGTTCTTCTTCTGAAATGCCGTGTTACTTTTACAGCAGATGTAATGAGACACACACCTTCCAACGAGTTCAGTGCTCTTGTGGTGTAATAAACCATAGTTAAGAAATCACTTTTCCCCACAGGGCCATGTACACACCTTCATTTAAAATGGTTTGATATTCCAAAACCCTTAAGTGTGACAAACATGCAAAAAAATAGGAAATCAGGAAGGGAGCAAACACTTTCTCACCCCACTGTACAGTCACCTCATTCAAACCTGTGTACTTCACATTCGACCAGCATACAGGATAATGGTTGTTGAAGACGATAATGGCACTGCAGGTTATGTTATTAAAAAAAGCGTACTTTATTCAAAAGAAACCAAGTACAGAAAGTCAGCAAAAGTAGTCAGTCATTAAAATCAAGAACAACTACAGAGTAGTTCTCTAAAAATACACTCTGCAAGAGAGTAGGTCAGGTGATACTGCTAGTTAACTACAGTGTTGTGAAGGCATGGGTGATTTGTGACGAGAACACGGCCAAGCATCTCAACCAGCCACTATTTTGTAGACTTAAATACACAATTTGTATGACTTTGTACATTTATGCATGTCTGCAAGGAAAAGTACCGTTTCAACTATGATCCAATTTTTACACAATAAGGATGTCAGTCGTGAGCTATGATTCAGATCCAATGACAACATCCTCACTCGGAGTAAGCTGCTCGTAAGCTTCTGTTTGTTACGCAACCAGACAATTTGTGTCGCATGTTAACAGGCATGACCAGTACTGTGATCAGAGAAACACATGGAGGGTGGATTTGGAAGCCCAATAAATCCAAACACCAGACATTCAGAAAGATACTGCCTGATGGAGTCCACAGCAGACTCCAACGTATGTAACTAACCATGTTCTGGAAGAACCTCACCTTAGCTATTTCCACACTTGGAACATCAAACAGAAACACCATGACCAGAATAGTGCGTAGTGGTTTTTAGTGTCAAAACAGAGAACTCACTCAGTCTAACAGTATAAATAATACTTGGTGTTTCCCATAATAGAGATACATTTGTAAGTACTGATTCCACTGCAAAGTCTCTACTGCTATTTACAAAGATGAAAATCCAGCGAGTTGGTGTATGCTTGTGAGTTCAGTAGTGTCTACTAGTGCACGTTAAGACTTCTCCAGCTGTACACGATGCCTGCTTTCCAGCACCAGTCACCTCTAATGAAAGGCCAGCTTCCTTTCTCCTGCCAAGACAATAAAAATCTGACTGAGCAGATTGATGAGAGACCAAGTGGATCTCAGCTTTGGGGGTGGGGGTGTCTTTTCTCTCATTTTCACCTCTCAATCAGCCCGAGGCTGTGATCTCGCGCCGGAGTCGCTACTTCTGACACATACAGTGCTGCTTTTGGCGGCTGAGATGTTCCAAAGACGATAATTTCACACCATGTATCACAAATCAGACGGATTTTTGACAATCATTCATTAGCTATTACTGAGGTACCAGATTTGGCCAGATGTGTTTTTCACTGCAAGATATTCTTTACATATTCAGTTACTCTTTTGCTGGGGTGAGAGCCAAGGTGTTCCCCCAAAATATGCAAGGCAAAGACAGTTCACATGAAGAGCAAGGGCAGATAAACATTCTATAAGGTAAACTGTAATTACATTCTATTGTATATTTTAACTCACAGATGGCAGGGGAAGGAAGGTCAGTTATGCTCTCTCATTCTCCAAGCTATGGCGACCGGAATGACTGAGATTCAACCTCACAATTTCCTGAAGACAGAGACAGCCTTACTGTAGTCTATTAGAACTACAACAGAAATACCCAGGTAGAAATGTTGCCGCAAAACTTTGTATGCAATTCTGTCTCAGCCAGATATGCAAATTATTACAGGTGTGGTCTGATTAGATACTGGGTCTCGCCACAAGAGGGCATAGAATTACTTCCCCTGCTGCCTATAAAAAGGCCATCAGAAGCTACTTTTGGGTAGTGTATCTCTTGGTGAGAGATGGTTGACCACTAGACATGCCTCTAGGAAGCACTCAAAGCCATTTTGCCCAGTTGACAGACTGAGAGGAGTGGAATCACTGGACTGAGAGAAGCAAAATGGTCTTTCTGACAAATTGCCCGCCACCTAAGTTATTCTGACCTAGCTGTTAGGTGGTGTTGGGAGCAGTGGTTCCATAAAGGCACACACATGGCGATCAGGCTCTGGATGGTCCAGACAGACCTCCAGTAGAGAGAACCGTTCGATCTTCTGACAAGTACGGGCAGCCCCGGCAGTCTAGTTGTCCACCCTCCAGACACAGGTGGCACCTTCACTACACACCCGTCTCTGCCCGGCCCATTTCCAGGCGCTTGGCAGAATAGAATTTGTTGTCACTGCGCTCATTAAGTGTCCTGCCATTGACAGCCAGCCAACCATCTTCTTCATTTGCAGTGGTGTCGAGAAACAGACTGCCATGGACTGGAACCATATCCTACTTAGCTTCTGTTTTGGATCCAACAACTGTCAGGTTCGAATACGGAGGCTTTGTGGGGAGTGCTTCAATCCTGCCTTTGCTGTGGAGCGACACACTGTCCCAACTGCTGGTATGATGGATGAGCAGCCATCGCATTTAACACTCGTGCTTCCTCTCATGGCAGGGCTTCCAACTGGCATTTCTCAGCAGGATAATGCTCACCCAAGCACAGCAAGGGTTTCCGAGAAATGTCTCCGCCAGAGACACTTCCCTGCCCTGCCCAGTCGCCAGATTTATCACCAAACAAGCATTTACGGGACCAGCTGGGACATCAGCTTCAGCAAACTAAGAGTGTGCAGGACCTTTGGCCCAGCTGCAACATTTGGGGGTAAATGTGCCACGGGATACCATAATGAAACCTGTATGTCTCCATGCCCAACCATATCTCATCTTGTATCCAGGCTGGTCACTAGAGCCTTCTTTCAATTGTACAGCTTTCCCAATATCGTAATCACTTACATATACCACAGTTTCATTCGATTCCAACATTCGATTCTTGGTGAGTTTTTTTTTTTAGCTATTTTTTGTGTCAGTGAGTGTAATTGGTAGGCGTTCCTTGTAACCACAGCAGAGATCTGGAAGGTACAGCAGAAGTATCTACAGTTAAACGAGTGACATTTGCATATCAGTACAACGGGGTTGCACAGCAGAGAATCTATACTTTACTCATCTATAGTAAGCAGGAGGCCAGTCATGCTAAGCCTATATCCTATAAACCTATTGTAGTGGATGTAGTACAAAGCAGTGTGCAGCCTGGACAGCGTTCTAGAACTCTACGTTGTGCACGTTAGCAATGTGAAAGATGTTCTAAAGCAAATGTAGTTTTGATAACCAAGTTAATTAGTCCCATCTTTAAGTTCCACACATCAGTGTTTACTAGCCCTTTTCCACTGACAAGGTGCTGGTGCTGGGTCCGGTGCCAGATCTCAAACCCTACATTTCTCACAGTAAACGTAACCAGCTTAATTTCAGCATTAAGAAGCTGTTGGTCTAGAGCAATGGACTAGCAGTGCAAAGGGTTCCGAGTTGGGACAACATAGGTTAAATTAGGATAACCACACACATCTGTTGTCATGGCTAATTGAATCCTGAATCAACTAGTGCTAATAATAATTCTAACTAAACTACCTCTGAGCAGCTACACACTTTCTAGATACAAGCAATAATACTCGTGCAAACTTGCACATAATGACATTCATGACGATATGCTTGTCCTGCTGATGCTAACGTTTTGTTTTTCACTCTCAATCACTTTTCATTACAGGGCACATGCATGCACATCCTCTCTGTGGGACACCTTATAGATGCCAATTGACCTAACGCATGTAGTTCACATCACATCATTCTGTGAGATTAATGGCTGGCTGCAAAGGAGAAATCCCATTATTCCCAAAGTCTTGTAAACCCAGAGATTTCCTGTTATCTGATTACCCAAGTGCAGGCATCCAAAATTGGATTTTCTGCAGTTTTCGGATTATTTTAGAGCATCTAAACGCACTCATTAGTAGTAGGAAAGCTTCAAATGTGCCATAAAACTCTTGCAACTAAACCACTGGCGCCCTGAATCAGCACCGGTACCGTGTTAGAAGAAAGGGGACTTCATAGTCCATGTTGCACCTAAACAGCTCTCCAAACAGCAATGCAGATTCAAACCGACTAGCAAAAGATCTGGGGTGGCCAATATTACAAATCACACACAAAAGTACATGTGATCGAATACAAAAACGCTACTGCATGTGGAGCAAAATCAGGCCCTGAGTGTGTCATCACGAGCGTGCAGTTGTGTGTGTGCTAAGCAATTAGTCCAGGGCTGTGTGTGTGTCTGTGTTTGTGTGTAAAGGCCAGTGTGTAAGTGTTCTCAGAGTGTCTGTACAACAACAGGGAAGAGCAAAGAGAGGTGCTCTGCACCGCGGATGGGCAGCTTGTGGGTGGTGTAGTAGTGGATGACTTCTGGAATGGTGTCGAATGGTGGACTGTTCTCGCCAAGGATGTACTTCCCATCACGGGACTGAGAGAACTTCATATGCATGAAGCCGTGACAGCTCCTGCAGAGAAAGAACACAGAAAGAGAGCGCGAAAATTAAAGAACCAGAGACAGGAACATGGCTGTGACAACAGGCCTTCAATTAATGAAGCAAATAATCATTGAGGAATCTGCCTGCAACGACACGTAGGCTCCAGTTTTAATGGGCTGGCACAGAAACACAAAACAGGTGAAAGCATGCTGCGCAAAAATGTAGATTCTACAACTTCACAAGAAAAGATGAAGGATGAAGCGACTGGCAGAGTGAGGCATTACACCATGCCTTTGAGCACCGGCTCGTTTGATCTGGAGCTGGTATTTGTACAGACACACGGAGGAGCAGCTTTATAGGATTAGCCCGCTCTCAGAGTTCTGGTAGCATGGGGCACATCGCGGGGAGGACGAGGAGAGAGGAAGGTCAAACCGAGAAAATGGGGGAGGGGTGCCAGAAGAAAGCAGTGCATGAACAGAATGAGCCGAGCATCTGATTTAGGGCTGGGTGATGAATGATATTTACTAATATTATACTAACAAGAGGTTTTCCCCATCTTATTTGTATCCAATTCATTTCAGTTCATCATTATCATGCAAACCAGCCTTTTTTAAACATTATAAGACATTTATCTGCTCAACAGAAATGGATAAATTGGCCAATATACAGTGGGGCAAACAAGTATTTAGTCAGTCACTGATTGTGCAAGTTCTCCTACTTAGAAAGATGAGAGGGGTCTGTAATTGTCATCACAGATACACCAACTATGAGAGACAAAATGAGAAAAAAAAATCCAGAAAATCACATTGGATTTTTAAAGCATTTAATTGTAAATCATGGTGAAAAATAAGTATTTGGTCACCCACAAACAAGCAAGATTTAAAATTCCGTGTTGCCCAGCGACAGCCCCAAACATCACTGCTCTAGAGGAGATCTGCATGGAGGAATGGGCCACAATACCAGCTACAGTGTGTGCCAACCTGATGAAGACTTACAGGAAACGTTTGACCTCTGTCATTGCCAACAAAGGTTATGTTACAAAGTATTGAGTTGAACTTTTTTTACTGACCAAATACTTATTTTCCACCATAAATCACAATTAAATTCTTTAAAAACCCTACAATGTGATTTCCTTGATTTTTTTTCTTTAAATCAGTGGCTGACTAAATACTTTTTTGCCCCACTGTATGCAAGAGGCCATGATTGAATTAACCAAAGTCAATGCAAGAAAAACAATGAAAAAAGTCTCATAAAGCCACTAACTCTGACCACCAGTATGTTTGCAACTGTGCAGCCTCAATGTAATAGTGTAACTCCCAATATGCAATTTCCCACAGCAACACCAGTTACTATAATTCACAGTTCAAGAGCTGAAAATCAAATGGTGTGTCTGTATTTTGCCTCTACCTGCACTTTCGACTTCATTCATATCAGTAAGAATTGATTAATTGGGCCGATTAATGCCCTTTCGAGACAATCGGCAGCCGATATCTGCGCTCACGAGCAATAGATTCAAAAATAGTGGAGAAAATGCCAAGAAACTCTGTTTTTATGCATTAGAACATGCAGCTCATAAACTGGAACTGCTGAGTGACTAAAAACAAAGAGCTGCTGCCAATATGTACTATTCTAACATTTTTGCAAGCATTTACACATTTCTGTTTTTTCCCCCAGAAAGATGATGCTATTATTTGCTAATAATGTTATGTGCAATAAAACTTAAGTTATTTAGTTATTGATACAACCAGAGTGCAAACAGAGACAGTGCATTTATAGCTTAAATATGGTCATTGACGTCCAGAAATGGTCTCATTTTTTTTATTATTAGTTGCAAAAAATGTGATATCTGCATTACATATTGGCATTACCTACCCTACTCTCTAAATATCAGTATCGGCCATTAAAAACCCAATCACTATTATTGGTCGGCACTTATAGCAACAAACATTTACTTGGAAGTGACCTGATGGGTTACATAACACATTCTCTGCTTAGGTTATTTCCTTGTGAATATTTCTTTCTGTAGTCACGTAACTCACCCCCACACACAGCGCATAAATACCAGACAGAGAGAGACACGGACTTATCTGTCTGCAGTGCTAAACTGTACACGAAAAACACGCTGATTTACCGCTTGATAAGTTTACAAGGAATGTTACGTGTCCTTATCAAGAAAAGCTAAAAGCTAAAATTCTTACAATTCAAGCAACTGTGGGTTAAGGGTCTAAGCTCACCAGTGGCAGCTTCACAGAGATGGGATTTGAACCCTGGAACTGGAGCAAGAACTATTCAGTATGAACCCTCTCCAATGACACGCAGAATCTCATCAAGTGGGAGGTTACTTTAATAAAACTGAAATCGGTTTTTAAGACGGGTACAAAAACCGATATAGAACAGATACAATCTGTTTAAACAAAATCCCGCACTCGAATAACAACAAACAACATAGTTATGGTATTACATCAACTTTCACAATCTCTACACCTGAAGGCTGTGAGATGAGCTGGAAAATACACCTGTAATTAGCCTCAACATAGAAATGAGGATATGATAATGAGGTTATGCATCTTTAATGACGTGCCAAGACCTAGATGACAGGACACAAAGAACAAAGCAATGCTCCAGGTGGCCATCTCTTGCTGCTGTGTGAGCTGTCAGAGCAGACTTAACTGGAGATTTACCTAAGACTAGATTAACAAGCAATATCACCAGGGGTCTCAGGGGTCTTTGGGAGGAGGCGGCAGCAAGTGTGAGAAAGCACTATACAATAGCAGTAGCAGAACCCTGGCTGCTGGATATATTAGTTTTATATGTACGCATTTACCCCAAAACACCATACATAATGATATTTACATTAATACATTCACATTACTACAAGTCAAAGGCCAGCAACTGATACCAGAACAGGTATTACCATTTAATTTTTACTGCAGAACTGTATCAGTGAATCCAAATGTCCCGTGTGTGTTACTGCAGTATATGAGACTGTTGTGTGATGAGGAGACTGTAGTGTAGAGAAGTACCTGAGAGAGAGGGAGTAGTCGTTTCTGCTGGTCTGGCTGTTCCTCACCAGGTAACTGCACTCTTTACACAATGTTAGCAGAGTTTCAGCTTCGGAACGTGCAAGTGCCCCATGGTACCACCTAAAATACACATGAGCATAATGTTACGGCTCATGTTAAGAGCAAGGCTTAAAATGAGGTGACTTTCTTAGATGCAATACTGAAATGGAAAATACCAATCAGCTGTGTTTACTGGGACCCCTCATTAATATTAGGAGGTAAACCAGTAGAAATTTGTCTACAGGAAAGAAATATGCTCTTTATATAGTTGTATGGCAAAACAGAAACTGTGGACTATTAACCACAAGGTCCAAATCCCACCTCTGCCAAGCTGCCACTGTTGGGTGCTCAAGCAAGGCCTTGGATTGTAAGACTTCATAAGCTGTAAGGCACTCTGGGGAAATATCTGTGGGATTTTAAAATGCTGGCTTTCTGAAGCTTAATAGTTGGTTCATGCTGTTCGGATTGAGTGGGGCTCAAATGATGGAAGATCTGGTTGTTTTGGAAACTTATTCAGAGTACCAGCCACCCTACCCTTACAGGTCTATAGAGACCGCAGGTTGCTACTAACACGAAACGGTACACTGGTATACAAAGCATCGTTCTTACTATTACACACATCTTAAAATAATATCCTCCAGAACACAGGCTGCAGCTAGCTTTGTAGCTATGCTAGCACCCCGAGTTCACCAAGAGCGCGAGTGTTTTGCTTTTTCTTCTCACTTTCAAGCCCCTACTCACTAAATAAGATTGAATGAATGAGATTTTCCAACACTTTATTATCAAATGTTTTGTGTTAATGATTTTGGCCAACTGTAAGTTCATGCAAGTGTTAATCCAAGTGCTAATGTGTAACAGGCTACGCTATGGTAGACTACAGGCTATATTAAACTCCCTGGTTCAGCCAAACAGTGAAAATATCGGTAAACTGGAATAATTTCACCATCCCATGAAATTCTGTAATCAGTGTTCACTGTGAGGTATCACTAATGAATGTTTAATAATTACGTGTCATTCCAAATATACAAAGCAGAAGATGAAAATAAATAAAAAGAATTTCAGTTCTCAGATTTCTGTATCTGTTGCAAGGGGGGGAAATGCAGTGGAGAAAAACAGCTCAGGCATCGGCTTCCCCTCTGCCAGTCACATTATACTAACACCCTCAAGAGTGCCTCACTCCACGCCCTTTTTAATAGCTTTTGCTGAAATAAATAATGAACCAAATCATATTCTCGATTCCAGCCACAGCTTGCTTTGCTGCTTCAAATCTCCAGCAAGTCAGAAGAAAAGTTAGCCAGCCTACTTCTGAACTAACATGCAAAAATTCTTTCAATCAGTATACATTCTGGCTTTATTTACACATACATGAAAGGATTAGTGGTTCTGTTAACCGCTAGTGCTGGTGGGAACCAAAAATCCACAAAGTCATTGATTTAGTTCTTACTTTCCACATCAAAAGTGTTTCTTTGGCTTCCAACCTACTTCACCCTCTCATATTTTCTCTTATACCTCCATCATATGTACACATGACTTGATATTATTTTTATATTACACATATATGGTCCCCCCGACCACCACCACCCACCACCAAAAAAGTTGGAATACATACACTTGTTGTTCCAGGGGTAAATTAGGGTCTACTCTCTCCCCGAGTATGATGTGGGAGTCACCAGGCATGCGTAGGCTGGTGGCTTTACTGGATGGAGGACTGGTTCTGGTTGCTGTAACTCTCCTGTGAGGCTCCGTGTGGGGCAGAGTGGAGCGATCCCATTCACCACCATCAAACTGAACTAAACATTCAAAGAAACCATGGTTAGCCAAGACTTGAAATGCTGAGGTTACCGGTAATACAAGAGAGTCAGCGAGTGCAGTAACCACACGACTGACTGAAAGATAAAGAACCGAAATATTACTGTATTTCATAATGGCTGCAGATGAGATTAGTACAGTTAATGAACTCCATTATTTTTAATGGGATGATTGCATGGCCTCTCGCTCTCGCACCCATTATGGCTGCTGTTCTTCCTCACTGTAACTGAATCAATGGTGGGTGCTCATCTATCCTAATCAGTCAAGTCCTATCTGGCTCTGTACTTTTGAATATCCCACTTTGCTGTCTACTCTTCCTATATTTACCATCTGTCCAACTCACGCTCTATAGACGTTACATGATCAATAGGATGTAGACATCTAAACATCACATCTATATGTTGTGGTCCTTCATCATCCGCAGGCATTAAGACGGTAATTGGTCTCATCTTTACTACTCTAACAGCATCCACTCTTTAGGCAAGGCTTTTCCACTAGATTTTGGAATATGACTGCAGGATTACTCATGTTGACTGATAAAACTCAGACCTCATGTCAATGGTGTTGAACTGATCTGTGGTAAAAGGCTACGTAATCCAGTTTCACAAAATATTCCCACTTTTAACAAAATGCTAACATGGTTTTAAACAGAAAAAGGCTGTTCCTCAAAATCTGGCCTCAATAGTTGGGATCAAAACCATTACTGTATTACAATGAGTGTGTTTACTTGCACTTAATAATCCAATCTCAGTCAATTTCTACAGTAATCTGATAATTCAAGTGGTCATGTATACAGCATACTACAATCTAGAAATCAGATTAAGAAATTCGATAAAGAGAGCTGGATTTTGACTAATCAGATTTCCCAAAGCATGAATACCAGTTTCCCGATTTCAGTCGGTTTTCTCAGTCTGCGCATGCTCGCGGACAAATGGTTGGCAGGTCTGTTTATTCTAAAGGCTTTAATTGTGCTCTTTTTCTATAGCAACTTCTTTCTTGTGGGATCTGGCAACCTCGGAATTAAACATGCCACAGAATTATAAAATGAAATGGCTATCGAACACTTTGTGGAGACTCTGAAACGTAGTACATAATCCAGAAAATGATGAAAATTTGATCAATATTAAAGTTTTTATTAAAGCTAGATTATTATCTGGTTGCAAAGTAGAAATCCGGTTATCAGCCAACTCATGTAAACCTGGAGGTTTCCCACTGCAGTGGTACCTCGGTTCTTGACCACCTTAGAACTCATGGAATTCGGTTCACAATAGCTTTATTTTTGCATCAACAGCAAAGCATTCTTAGTGCTTATAAGTCTCCACGGATACTAAAAGTGTTAGTTATAAGAGCCATCCAAAAGGAAAGGAGACTGTGAAAGCTCCAGAACACAGGCTGCAGTTATTGTGCAGGTTGGAGCTACTTTACTTTGGGTATCAATCAAAGCCAGATTCATCTTTTAGACTACCAAGTTATTAAATCACTCATTTCTCACTCCAAGTAACGATAGTAATGTTCTTTAAACCTCTCAAGCATCTCCTAATGTGTTGAAACTTTGTGTTTAGCTATACTTTATACTTGATTTTACACATTTGTTAAAACTGGGTGTGGCAGGAAAAAAAAAACAACTTGGTCCACTATTTAGAAAGGGTCTCCACAAACTTTTGACCAATTAAGTTTACATCTTTACATAAATATTCTTGTGATTTCCTTTCTGTCCAGCTATTTATCAAGTATATAATTCATAAAGATGCACCAAAAACGTCTGTAACAGAATATTTTTGGCCGAAATGGAAAAAGGTACCTAAATATTTAATGAAAAATTTCAACTAGTAAACAAGCAGAGCTCTCCTGCACCGGTCAGCACAAGCAAGTTCAGTTTAAGCAGTAAATGTCTCCAAAAACACTAGATGGTCTGCAGTCACTGTCTATGTGAGGTAATAATAAGAATTTAAAAATAATATTTTTATTGTGATACCATTCAGAATGCACAAAACCCCCACAGAAATACAACAAACAACCCCCAAACAAAACAAAACAAAACAGAAGCACCCCCCCCAAAAGCTAGTATTTTGCCTTTAAAACCACTAAAGTTCAGATCAAAACATAAGTTCTAGACCACTGTCATTACACATACTGTAAATGACAATTCTTGGTCCTTCTGCAGTATTCAACCTTCACCTGAGAGACTGTGAACATCACAGCCATAAGCAGTCCTTGGACAGGTCCATTCCTGCTCGTTGCGTGACTCACAGCCCTGGAGGACTGTCAGACAGATTTAGCACTCCCTATCTGACAGGCTCTCTGTGTTTGCTCGTCAGCCAAGAGCAGAAGGGCAGAGATAATGGGAGCAGTACTGTTGCTGTTAGGTCTGCTTAGCCATTCTCAAAAAATTATAAGCACGGTACAGAAAAAGTAAATCAGAGAAACATACAGCAAAAAGATTGTGAATTGCAATTATCCATAGCCTTAAGATTCGGAAAAATCAAAGTCTGTCATTCGCTGCGACTTCACATAAAACCAACTCAATGTGGAACATATTGCTGAGAGCGTCAGGTATATCATCCATCTGTGGTGAGTTCCATAAACCCCTAGCTTAGTCAAAAAAACATTTTATGTGAAGGCCATTTCATGGGTTCCCTCCAGCCTAAGAAGCTGTAAAAGTGCCCGTCTTCTGCAGTAACGAATTCAGCCTTGAAACCACATGACGAAATACAATCTCCTTGTCACCTCTATCTACTCCCCTTCTCCTCCCCTGTTTGACACATCCTACCCAACATCTGTCAGTTCAACCCCTCTCCTTTCACACATCTTCCCAGAGCTTCTCTGGCTATTGCACAAGTTTCTCTTTACCTACAGCAGAGTCAGGCCACCCAAACGCAAGCCACAATTACCACAGTTTAGCTCCACTATCCAAGCAAAACAAGGCCCAATTAGCAGGGGCTACATGGTAATAAAATATGTTGGAGTCAGCACAGGAGTTAAGTCAAGCTTATTTTAAAGTAAGCTGCTGTGGTAATCTACAGTAAGCATTTTACCAAGGAGCTGATCTGAAATAGCTTTAATGTGGCTTTAGTTTTAGCTTTAGATATTAAAATACTGGTATTTAAATCCACACAAGCAAGTCCATTTATTTACAGCTGAAATTTATTTTTTTCCATTTTAAAATAGTTAAATACCCATGTATAAAATGTACTTGCATACAAGGACTCCCCAATTTGCTGATTTATTAAGGTGCTGGACTATGGATCAGGGTTGGGTTCAAATCCCATCTCTGCCAAGATGCCACTGCTGGCAAGGCCCTTAATCCACAATTGCTTGGATTTAAAAACAGCTGTAAGTCGCTCTGGATAAAAGGCGTCTGCTAAATGACATACATGAGGAGCTTAATATATACTTCCTGGCCCCCCAAAAAATATTTGGTTGCCTTTAGCTTTGATTATGGCATACATTCGCTGTGGCATCGTTTCCACAAGCTTCTGTAATGTCACAACATTTATTTCTGTCCAGAGGTTGCATTAATTTTTCTCGAAGATCTTGTATTGATGATGGGAGATTTGGACCACTGAGGAAAGTCTTCTCCAGCACATCCCAAAGATTCTCAATGGGCTTCAGGTCTGGACTGGTCTGAACCACTCTTTCACAGTTTGATCCTTCTGAAACAGATCAACATCTTTTCCACGACCACAGGTTGTGTCTTTCGAGATAGTTGTTAAACAAATGAGAAGCTACTCAGTGCATCAGTTAGGGTTAAAGAACTTGTTGCCAGCTGAAACGATCGCCAATGCAGTAATTATCCGATGGGAGGCTCTTTTTTTCCCCACTATTTAACTATTTGCTTAGTTTGGGCAGGAGTTGGCATCCTTAAACATGCTTAAAACGCTTGCACTATACTGCAGCTGGGCAAAATCATTAACATAAAGCTATATGTCGAATATGTCATGTAATTTATTGAATAAATGTATTGAAAGTGAAAAACAAAACCAAAAAGGTTAGTTCGCAGGGTGCTGCTGCTCAGTTCAGTCAGCTGGCTGCTGCCTGGATGCCCTGCAACTCCAGGATTTTAGCAAAGAATAACTGGGTGTTCATTTTGTCCTGCACACAGTCTAAGAAATACCTCTTGCTTAATATTTATCTCAGTTTGTTCTCCAACTGTTGGCACCCTGCATGAGGGAAATATTGCAGTAAAGTAGGTTGGGTGGAAGAAATATCTTGACCAAAGTCTAAAGGCTACTCGTATTTGGAGCGTTCTTGTTCCTGCCACAGCTGGAGCCTGTTACTCCCCTTCCCCCACTGAAACACTGTCGAATTTCATTGCTGGACTTGTCAGTTGTATCCAGTGACTGAAGGATTTTTAAAAATGGTGGGAATTCCCTCCTTTAAATGCCTGGGATGTAGGTTGCGATGGGAGGTTTTGACATTCGTATAGGAAGGGGGCAGGCAGATAAAGAATTTATTACTGAATATTCACTAGAAAATCATTACAGGCAATATATACACACGTATGTTGTATTTATGAGAAAAACAAAAATTATTTATCATGTCTAGACGTTTTTACTTTTTTTTTTTTAATAATGAATTAAAAAGAGTAGTTTGAGCCAATTGGGACGATTGATTGGGACATTGATAGCCTAGCAGGTAAGGTACTGGACTATTGACCAAAAGGTCCAGGGTTCAAATCCCACCTCTGGCAGACCCTTAACCCACAATTGCTTGGATTCTAAGACAGTACCAATTGTAAGTCGCTCTGGATAAGGGCATCTGCTAAATGCTGTAAATGTAAATGCTAGCGAGCTTTACCCAGCATGCTATTCGGTGATGTAGTTCTACTCAGAGACTCAGAGCTCAGCAGCGAAAACATATGTAACTTGCTGCCTATTTGTTAGAGCCGTGATTCGGCTCTGTATGGAGGTATAAGAAAAATGCATCCTGTTCAGCAAATTAACACCGGTACACCTCCCAGCCCTAGGTGTTGACAAATCTCACCAGCTAAGGCTTTGGAGATGTTCTCCTTCTTCCACTCCCAGGGCTGGTCATACTCATCTGCAGGCCGCTCATCATCCTGGGGCAGTCGGCTCTCCCTCTCGTCATCTGGAAAAACAGCTTTCTGGTGTCCCCGCTCCTCATATGGACTGTCGTAGAGCTGGGGACTGCCCCGGCCGCCCGAGCGGCTCTGATCTGTTCCCTGCTGCAGCTCTGCATTGAAACAAAGACAGCAAAAAACACTTCAGATTGCTTATTAGGGAGCCTGAATGTGTTGTGCTATCAACAAGCCATTATTTGATACCTGTGGTAGTGGCAGTATCATGTAGAAATCTGTCTTTAGGGTAACTAATCCCTTTGCATAAACATGCTATAACTCAGCAGTGACCTCCTTAAGCCTTTGTTGGCACAAGAGAGTAAAGCCTTTTGGGACAGGGCCTGAGCTGCCGTGTAACCGAATGTACAGCGTGTATCCTGACACATGCATTCGGTGTCGAACCACTAATAATAAATGACGTAACTGGAGAACGCTGAGTAGATAAATAGAAATATAGGTTAAGAAATAAAAATGGAAGATCCTGTCCTTAGATTCCTGACCTTAAGCTGATCTTCCTCAGGAAATCAATATTTATATCTTATGACCCAAGACTCCTCAGCTACTGACTTGTCCAAGAACAGATGCTGTCACTCAAAAATGCTGCTTGCAATAATCTGAATATACACTGACTGGACACTTTATTAGGTACACTGTTTCTACGCTCATGGCTGGGTCTTCCAGCATGACAATGATCCCAAACACACCACTCGGGCAACGAAGGAGTGGCTCCGTAAAAAGCATTTCAAGGTCCTGGAGTGGCCTAGCCAGTCTCCAGACCTCAACCCCATAGAAAATTTGTGGAGGCAGTTGAAAGTCCGTGTTGCCCCAAAACATCACTGCTCTAGAGGAGATCTTCATGGAGGAATGGGCCAAAATACCAGCTACAGTGTGGGCAAACTTGGTGAAGACTTACAGGAAATGTTTGACTTCTGTCATTGCCAACAAAGGTTATGTTACAAAGTATCAAGTTGAACTTTTGTTATTGACCAAATACTTATTTCCCATCATAATTTACAATTAAATTATTTTAAAAATCCTACAATGTGATTTCCTGGATTTTTTTTCTCATGTTGTCTCTCATAGCTGAAGTGTAGCTATGATGAAAATTACAGACCTCTCTCATCTTTCTAAGTAGAATAACTTGCACAATCAGTGGCTGACTAAATACTTTTTTGCCCCACCGTACAAACGTGCTTCTATATGGTAAGTGGAACTGATCAGATGGACAGCGAGTGTATAAACCAGGAGGTGTACCTAATAAACAGTCTGGTGAGTACATGTCTCAATTTATTGTGTGACAACGAGTTCCTACACCTTACGAGGCCTGAACTAATGACGTGATTATTACAGATGTTGTTTACAGAAGCAGCAAGAAAGAAAAATTAAATACTTTGTGGAGGCAAATGGGAAGGAAATTAAGCTTCAGGGCTATTTCGTTTGTCCTTCAGCAGCACCTAGAGAGGAGACTGTGAGTCTGTGACAAATGCTTCCATTAGCAGCTCACAGGCAGCCGTCAATGCTTTCATACCAAATCTCCCGCATTGTTTTTTTCAGGGCTGTGCTCGGCAAGACTGAAAACAATGCTGCAAACGGCTCTTCATACACAATTACAAGCTCTGCAGAGCCTGCTAGAAGAGCATAATCATGTCTTTTCCGATCTCTACCTAGACTCTAAGTGGTAATGCATTTCTGTACTTTAAATGGGCTTGCTAATGTACTCCATGCACTCTACACTTTCTAAACCTCTGAGACCTGAGGAATGGTGAAAGCACCTTACCGGTAATCACTCTCTGGGCCTCGAATGGCTCCATGTAGCTGCTGCTGTTCTCTACAGAGCCGGATTCCCAGCCGGGCCGAACCCGTGGGTCTGGACGAGCGTCAAACGGGTCCGAATAATCCGTGTCCCCTACTGCTGGAGCAGACGGAACCACCTGGGGAAGGAGGAAGGGAGGCAGATTAGGCATAGTCTTTGGACAAAAGCATGGTTGGAGAGAAAAGACAACTACTGGAGTGGGAGGTGAGGGGGGTTGCCTGGGGGTAGCAGATCAACACAATAGGTGGAATAAGAAATGTTTGAGTCCTAGTCTTTGTGGCTCTTTAAGCTGGTAATCAGCACTATGAACTGGAGATTTGTGCAACGTCTATGTTAAGCACCACTTACGAACAAAGGGGAGATGAGAGGGGAATGAGATTTCACAAAGGCCATGGGCGTCACGATGAAGACCTGTTTGATGCCGATGCTTTGCTTGAGTTTGTCAGAAGGAAGAGATGTTTGATGTTTGATGCTGTGCCTGAGCCTAGTCCTGTATGTGATGCACAAGTAGCCGTCTGCTCCAATTTGGGTGATGTTGCAGATGAGGTCAAATGAGTTCAGGGCCACGTTTAACCCACTTTTCAACTGATATGTTTGTTTGCTTTGCCCAGCGGATGCTGTTGCCATTCATTAAGCTGTTTTCGCTCCGAGAGTTAGAGCTCATTTGCACTCGCCTTCCTTCGGCTACTTGAGTAAGCAGGACAATGGCAGAGCACAGGTCACTGCATGACTGACCTCATCGTAACCACTAATTACCATCAGGGGTCATAAAGGAAAAGAACTAAATCTACTGACGTAAATTACCACTGGAGTTTCAGTTGTATTGATAGTTAATTTGTATTTTTTTTTTCCTCAAAACATCTAATAAACGTCTGAGAGGAACATTCTCTCTTTAGAATTCCTAACCTACAAACAGGCCTAGCAGGATAGCTCAACCTTGTTGCTATGGTCATTTACATTACATTTACAGCATTTAGCAGACGCCCTTATCCAGAGCGACTTACAATTGGTACAGTCTTACAATCCAAGCAGTTGTGGGTTAAGGGCCTTGCTCAAGGACCCAACAGTGGCAGCTTGGCAGAGGTGGGATTTGAACCCTGGACCTTCTGGTCCATTGTCCCAGTACCTTAACCGCTAGGCTACCACAGTCACATATGTGAGTGGCTGATATGTGAACAATATGGTTTAATATACAGACAGGACCAGGATTAGTAAATGATAGGGATGTAATCCCAGAGATATCACGCTATTTATGGCCATCTAATAACATCGGCGCATTCTTTGAACACCACAGGGCACAATCACACATCCTATAGGGCATATCTTCCTTCATATCTTCTCCAATGGAAACTGAAGGGATTTGGGATGCTTAAAGATATCTGTATAGCACTTTTTACACACATAATTGATACAAAAAGGGTGTTAATAAGGGTGTCTTATTTTCCATTTAGCACTTTATACTTCTAGTAATTAAAATTCTTTTAATTGCAGGTTTTTGTTTAAAAACCTATACAAGAAATGTGCATTGTTTTGCAATATTTACACTTCAAAAATAAAAAAGGAACATCTTTTACTGAAAATCAATAAACTTGAGAAAATCGAATTGGGATCAGGACCGTGAATCAAATCGGATCGTGATCAGAATAGTCACACCCCTAGTAAATGCTGATAAAACTGACAGGGGAAAAGCTGTGTGTGTAAGAACTAGAGACCCAAATTAAGGAAAAAAGACAAAATTTTGACTCCGGATCAAAAAAGGTTGGAGCAGAACAAAGGCAAAGGGACATCTGAACAGACCCAGATTGCTTTTTCCTAACGTTAACACACAAAGGGTGAAAGTTTATAAAAGATATATGTTCATAACACAGACTATTCCTGATTAAGTCGTTATATGGAACAGGCAAAGAAAAACACGTCTGCTTTAAGCAAGCTCCAAAAGCCTTAAATCATGTAAAACATCATCAGGCAAAATGGCAAGGCGTTATATCAACAAAACATTTGGAATACACTTTCAAGCCTGCCATTATTCAAAGCATTTATGTGGGTGGCAGAAACATTCCAGTAGACCGTAAGGCCGCCAGTCTTTGAGATAGCAGACCAGTAGGCTACCTCTGAATTGCTATAGGATTAAGAGGTGCTCTTAGGACTACAATAGTTTTTGATATACTCTGAAAAAACAGAATAAAGTTGTAAACCATGTCCATTTTTAGGCATTTCTCCTTAGAGGCAGATTTAGCCTTAGGATCTTCTATGAAAATATCCACCCCTGTCTAAACTGCTAAAGCTAAGTTGGACTAGAGTTCAGTCCCAGTCCCACACAAACTCAAAGAAAATAGAACAAGGCAGCCAAGTCTAACCTGTGTGCTTATGGAGAATGTATATACAAATCTAACTGGAAGATTAAACTTGGGTTTGATACTGTATCAGCAAAGTATTATGCAAACGTTCTACTTTGGTTATCTTGAGCTGCACAGAGGAAAAATTGCATACCAACGTAATGGCTGCTTAAGCAGGAGCGTGAACATGGCTGTTTGGAATTAGTGCAGTTCCAAAAGGCATACAGATTACGCTCAGCTTTTGAATTAATGAACACAAAGCTCCCTGTCTGTCTCTCTTGACCTCAATATTTCATTGCCCTCAAACAGACAATTATACAGTAATGTACCATGATGGCACACTCACTGTGGGACGCTTATATAAAGCACGGCCATGTGTCTATGTGTCTTGATAATAGTGAATACGAATGCTTTGGGAAAATGGGGTGCTAATTTTTAATACTTTAAAGGAAAATAACTATGATCATAAGGACTTTCCTAAAAACAAGAAAAACAAACAAAAAAAAGAACGACAGCCACATCTAGCATCTCAGCTTAAACATGTCATAGAGGTCTAAAGAATGGCTTTACTTCACTGAATTAAACTGAATGCAATAAATCCCTTAAGGTCATAGCTGTCAAAACCGATAACATACTCTCATGAAACATCTGGTGAAATGTGGAATTATACTCTATCAAGAAAACTGCGGAGTTTAACTGCTGAACAACATCATTACTCATTACATCACCAAAGATAAGTAAACACAGAAACTAATTTTGTAGTGATAGCTTATCAGGAGCAGGTAATTGTTACAGTTTATAGGCCAGCTTTCTTACTTTTCCAAGAGAAAGTTAGTGACTATGAGTATGGTGAACCCATGAATTCAGCAAACATCCAAACTAGCATGCACTGGCATTTGTGTGTTCCTGAATATGCTTGTTTTTGTACATACTGTCACAGAACCTGTTACTGAGTGCGTTTACAACTAAATAATCAGAATAATGGTCAACCGATTTTTTCTCAAGTACATATTGCGTTCCAGAGTCTCCAAAAAGTGTTCGTTAGACGTTTTGCTGCTTTTAATTCAATGGTGTGTTCAATGTCAGGGTTGCCAGATTTTGTGAGGGGGAAAAAACCCTACAATGAATGGAAAGAGAGTCCAAATAAGGTCTTTACAATAAGCGGATCTGGCAACCATCTTGGTTTGTCTGTAAGCATGTGCAAACTGAGAAAACTGATTGAAATCAGGTAAATGATCTACATGCTATGAGAAAGCCAAATACTGGGGCAAAACACAGCTCTCTAGCAGATGACTTAGTCTGATTTTACGCTGATGTACCACTTTAATAGTCAGACAACTGCAGAAATGCAACTATAACGGGATTATTAAGTGCATATAAACACTCACTGTTGACATATACAATTAATGCTGATATGTTCATTATTTTTTCGTGAAATCCATCATTGAAATAAAGTCTTGCTTTCTAAACCTTTTGGATACCGAGCTCTACTTCTACTAGTTCCTGGACAGTTTCTATACCTCCAACATGGTCCAACAGAAAACTAGCCAACAAGAATTCAAACAAACCAAACCAGCACACTGTCCCATCTCACCATGACATTTGTAAGTATAAGCTGTCCACAGACTTGGCCAAACATTACTGGGACGATCTCATGATTCATTTGAAATTCTAGGGGCCAGGCTGGGCTCTGAACCAGACAAGTCCCCTTTGTTTCCTGCACTGTATCAACTCTTCCATTACATTTACCCGTGTAAACACAATGACCTGCTGTGGAGAGTGTGCACCAATGCCACGTAACTGCTGCCTTTAAAACCAATAAAGAAAGGTAAATATAATCAGCCCAGGCATTTGTACACAAGCTCTCACACACACTGTATTGTAATGTTTACTGAGACTGGCCAAACATTGGCTGTCTAAGCCAGCAATTGTTATTTAAGGCACTTTTGGATAAGCAGCCAAGAGACGAACATAAACAAACCCCCCATTCTGGATCGGCAATAATCTTCAGCCATAAAGCAAGAGGACTACACAAAACAGATAAATTAACCCCGATCAATAAAAGTGTCCTGCCGCAGCCATTTATATTGGCTCTGTTACTAAACAGCGGTTTAAGTGTTTCATGAAAGCTATTTATAAGCTATATTAAGCAGATGCTTCAACCCTGCACTACAATTAACGTGTCCTTCGCCCAGCCAGCGATTTATTAAATGACCTCACCTTTACCCTTTCTCCTGCCTGATATGCTGCACTGTGTCTAATGAGCAAATTTAGGACTTACAGGGACATGCGGCTCCTCGAAGGACACGACACCCAGAGGAATTTTGCAGCGGTTGAATTCCTGAGATTCTACTTTTATCAGTCTGTGCTTAGGAGAGACGATCTTAACCTCCATGCCGTTCGGCAGAACTGTTCCGAAAGCAGGAAATGGCTCCGAAGTTCCTGAGCCATTGTGGGTTCTGTTCGATGGTTCATACGGGTCCTCAAAGTCCAGCTCCTTCTGGGCCCGGTATGCCCGCAGTATCTCGCTCTCTGTGTAATCAGGCTTGGGTGGCTGCGGGGGTCCTCTCCTGCTGCCAAAATTCAGATAGTCTTTCAGCCACTTTGCCATGGTCTGTGCAGAGAGGGCGTTTTAGTTAGACATTTATTCTTACGGATCAACCAGTGTTGCATCACATGACTTTTAGCATCATTCTGTCATGCAGCGACATGTAATTTTCATCATAGGTACACTTCAACTATGAGACAAAATGAGAAAAAAAAATCCAGGAAATCACATTGTAGAATTTTTAAAAGAATTTAATTGTAAATTATAGTGGAAAATAAGTATTTGGTCAATAACAAAAGTTCAACTCAGTACTTTGTAACATACCCTTTGCTGGCAATAACAGAGGTCAAACGTTTCCTGTAAGTCTTCACCAGGTTGGCACACACTGTAGCTGGTATTTTGGCCCATTCCTCCATGCAGATCTCCTCTAGAGCAGTGATGTCGCTGGGCAAACACGGACTTTCAACTCCCTCCACAAAATTTTCTATGGGGTTTGAGGTCTGGAGACTGGTTAGGCCACTCCAGGACCTTGAAATGCTTTTTACGGAGGCACTCCTTCATTGCCCGAATGGTGTGTTTGGGGATCATGGCCATGGCATCATCCATATGCTCTCTGGCAAAACTTCAGACAGGCCTGGACTTGTACTGGCTTAAGCAGGGGGACACGCCTGGCACTGCAGGATCTGAGTCCCTCTCGGCGTAGTGTGTTACTGATGGTAGCCTTTGTTACTTTGGTCCCAGCTCTCTGCAGGTCATTCATCAGGTCCCTCTGTGTAGTTCTGGGATTTTTGCTCACCGTTCTCATGATCATTTTGACCCCACGGGATGAGATCTTGTGTGGAGCCCCAGATCGTGGGAGATTATCAGTGGTCTTGTAGGTCTTCCATTTTCTTAGTTGCTCCCACAGTTGATTTATTCACACCAAACTGCTTGCCTATTGTAGATTCACTCTTCCTAGCCTGGTGCAGGTCTACAATTTTCTTCCTGGTGTCCTTCCACAGCTCTTCGGTCTTGGCCATGGTTGAGTTTGGAGTCCTGACTGTTTGAGGCTGTGGACAGGTGTCTTTTATACAGATAGCGAGGTCAAACAGGTGCCATTAATACAGGTAACGAGTGGAGGACAGAAGAGCTTCTTAAATAAGTTGTTACAGGTCTGTGAGAGCCAGAAATCTTGCTTGTTTGTGGGTGACCAAATACTTATTTTTACAATTTAACCTCTCTTATCTTTCTAAGTCGGAGAACTTGCAATCAGTGACTGACTAAATACTTTTTTGCCCCACTGCATCCCTGTGAAGTCCTGATCATTCCTGGACTCCTCTGAGTGAGACTGGTACTAGCAGCAGACAGGGATTTACAAACACACTAATGCTGACATCAAATTACAGTCTGATGAGTTTGCTTATACAGGCAGTTGGCAAAAAATAGTGGGTGCATTCGAATAAAATACCTTTAATGTGTCTAATTCATCAATGCCTGAGAACTTCTGACTTCTTCCTTCTGTGATGGTCTATAATGGAAAAATAAAGAGAAAATCTGAAGCAAGTGAGAAGACAATCACAGACAACATACATTCTCTCCTAATTCGGTCACTCACTCTCCCCGACACACATCTGAGAGCCTGAATCTAGCAGCTGAAGCTCATGTAACACCAATATCCAGATCAATGCTTTGTGAAGGATGATATCGTGTGTACATAGGAGCTCCCACACTCCAAGACTGGCTGGTGTTTCTGCTGACTGCATTCTGCTGCATTTAGAAAGCACATCCACACTCTGGGAGTAACACCCCTCCCTCATAAATATTCTATGTATTCTGCTTAAACAAAGCAACTGAATCAGTTGGCTGGTTTACATTAAGTCATTTGGCAGAGCGATATCTGATACAATTTTACAAGTTACAATCCAAGCTCTTGCGGTTTAAGGGCGTTTGCTCAAGTGGCCAACAGGACAGCATGGCAGTGCTGGGACTTGAACCCTGGAACTTCTGGTCAACACAATTAAACATGTTGAAAACAACTGAACATATTTAGGCACCCTGCTCCAGGGCTGCACAATATATAACTTCAGCATCATCATCGCAGATTGCACTATGTGCAGTAGTCACATTGTAGCTTGAGCAATGTCAAATAAGGTAAATTAAAAGGTTTTAGTGTGACCTTTTGATTTTTGCTGCTGGATACTAAAGGGCAAATTGCAGTTCTCATTTTCCCACAAGAGTAGGTTGTCTGATATGACATAATTTACTCCAACTTAAGGGTTCTTGGATACACAGAGCTTGTTGCTATACAATGGTGTCATTGTGAGTCATCCATACTTTGTTAGTCAAGTTTACTAACCCCCCACAGGACCAGCACAGATCAGGTACTATATGGGTGGTGGATCATTCTCAGCACTGATGTGGTGGTGTGTTAGTGCTTGTATGAGTGGATTAGACACAGCAGTGCTGCTGGAGTTTTAAAACACTGTTCACTCACTTCCTTCACCAGTGCTCACAGGATGCAATACTTACAGAGTAAAGGGGACTAACAGTCTGTAATTGTAGAAGTACAACATGCAGCGACCACTAAAACTTAAAGAATAAGCAGAACAGAAGCTGAAAAATATAGAATGCCTAAGACTTATGAACAGTAGTTTGTGTGTTCTGCAATGTCACAACAGTTATTTCTGTCCAGAGTTGCATTAGTTTTTCATCCAAGATCTTGTATTGATGATGGGAGATTTGGACCACTGCACAAAGTCTCCTCCAGCACATCCCAAAGATTCTCAATGGGCTTCAGATCTGGACTCTGTAGTGGCCAATCCATGTGTGAAAATGATGGCTCATGCTCCCTGAACCACTCTTTCAGAATCTGACCCTTCTGAAACAGATGAACATCTTTTCCATGAGCACAGGATGTCTTTCGACATCATTATTTAACAAATGAGAAGCTACTCAGTGCATCAGTTAGGGTTACAGAAGTTCACCAGTAATTATGCCGATGGGAGGCTCATTAAACATAAACCCAATGCATTTAGGATTGTAGACATGGTCAACATAGGGAAGAAAGAGGATTTCATTTACTTTGAATGTGGCATGGTAGTTAGTTGTTGTTGAGGCTATAATTCACACGGCTCAGAAAAACTATTACAGAAGACTGGAAAAAGGTGCCATCGGATGAGTCTCAATTTCTGCTGTGTCATTCAGAATTTGCCCTGAACAACATGGATCCATCCTGCCTTGTATCATCCTTCAGGCTGCTCCTGGTGTAATGGTGGATTTTTTCTTGGCACACCTTGGGCTTCTTAATTCCAATTGAGCAACGTTTAAACACCACAGCCTTCCTCAGTGTTATTGTCCATCCCTTTATGTCCACAGTGTACCATCTTGATGGCTACTTCCAGTAGCAGAACACACCATGTCACAAAGCTCAAATCATCCCAAACTGGTTTCTGGAACGTAAAAATGAATTCACTCCAGGATCACCAGATCTCAGTCCACCAGAGCACCTTTGGGATGTGGTGGAATGAGACGTTCCATCAAGGAGGTACAGCAGACAAATATGCAGCAACTGCGTGACGCTATCATGTCAATATGGACCAAGATCTCTGGAGAGTTTCCAGCACGTTTCTTGTTGAATCTATGCAACAAATAAAGCAGTTCTAAGGGCAAAGGGGGTCCAACCCGGTAGTAGCCAAGTGTACCTAATAAAGTGGCCACTGAGTGCATGTGTCAACCAAATAACTAAAACAGCAAATGAAAAGGCATTACTAATAAAAATGAAAAAGATACAATTGAAGATAAAAATCCAAACAATAACACTAACTAGCATGACCGACCGAGTTACACCTCGATAGCTCAGTCATGTGCTTTCATTCCTAATATTTCAATTTTATTAAATTTCTAAGTTTCTTTCACATTTTCTGTAATTTTATACCCGTTTAAAATTTTCCAAACACGAAACACACACTGGCATTTCACGAGCCAGAAAGTTTCTCATTACTAATGTTATCATGGGTGCTAAGCTAGCCTCCATAACACTACCTTGAATCTAAACCTCCCTCTTAAAAATAACCGTTCATTCAATTCAAAGACACTAAACCACAACTATTTATATTAATGTTACTAACGCTATTTAGCACGCTTTATTTTCAGACTATGGCGACGTCCTAAAACTCACACAAAGCACTACATGGTGTGCCCAAACCCTATAACCACCATTTAGTAGTGAACTAATTTGGCACACTATTTAGTACGCGATTAGGCAGATTGCGAAGCAGCCCATACTAGCCAGCAACAAGCTAGCGAACGGCGTCTTACATGAAACATGCAAAAAGCAAGCAAAGCAACAAAACCAAAACAATGAAACCCCAAAACAGTACAGCATGTGGGTCAACGGTTTGTAATTTAATAACCAATAAACAACACGTAGCTCGCTAGCTACCGTCATTCCGCTATTGTATCAAACCCCACGGTAGTCCGGACACAGCGTTTAAATCACTAAACGTTTTCACTCGTGCAATTATATTAACGTTAAATCACTGACATATATAAGCAATTATACTTCACTCACCTGCAAAAGACTTACAGAACTACAGCTATAAATTAAACATTTCCGAGTGAACTCTGGTGCTCATCTATCCAGCGCATATCAGCGCCCGCTATGCCTGGGAATCAAATCCCAAAGAATCGGCTCCCTGATCCACTAAGAAACGAGATTCCAATTCGATGCCGTGAAGTCGATTCCACACGGTGATATTGATTCAGCTCAGGTTTCAGGCATATACAGCGTTTCTGGGTAACAGCTCAGCTTCAGAGACACGGATTAGTCTAGTATAATCTTGGTATAAATCGAAATATCATTTGTGATTCACTAAAACGTATTTTTATACATGTACAAGGCCTAATCGCCCATACTCCAATCCTGAGTCAAGAAAGAAGCATTTTAACCAGGGTCCCTAACCTCAGACACAGTCAACTGTGTTTGCACGTGATAACAGACCCAAGCAAAATTCACCTCCAGTACTCGAACACAGGTCACCACATTGGTGTGGTCTTAGAGCACTGAACTACCCGAGAACCAGTCATTGTTCAAGATGTTAAACTACGTATTATGGTAAATGTAATAATACACCTGATTTAACATACTGTTCTCACAAAATACTGATATGTAACAAGGCATCAACCACCTTCATACTCAAATTTGCTTCACTTTTACAATGATTTCACTTTCGTGTTCTTTTGACATTACATTACGAGAAAATACTTGATATAGGCCTGCTTACCCTACTTAAACATTCAGTAATTAACCCAGTTCAGGGTCACAGGGAGTTGAGACCTATACAGCAGCACAGGGTGTGAGGCAGGAACCAACTCTAGACAGGGCATCAATCCATGGCGGGGCACACAAGGGTCACTTGAGAGACATCAGTTGATGCAGGTCTTAAAAAGTGGGAGGAATCCATACAGACATGGGGAGAACATGCAAACTGCAGACAGATGGTTTTACCCATGTTCATTCTTGCACAATGCTAAGTATGTATTAGTTCTATATAAAGCTGAGACAAAAAAACCCTCAAAAAACCCAAAACAAAACATCAGCAACCCCCGCAGAAAACCCACAACCTTCAATTCCCCAGAACTAAAAAAAATCACCCAAAGAAAACCACATATAACTTTGACTAAGCTAGTTTTCAAGCTAAAAATAAATGCATCATTTGTCCTGTTATGTCACAATTGTGCATAATTCTCATTTCACTCTGTTTCAACCTCTTTCCTTTCTGTAGTAGAATCAACTCACTGAATCAATTTAACCGATTCCCAACTGAACTCGAAACTGGAGTCGAATCCAAGTATCGTGACTCGAACAGTCCTCTGCCTCTGGTTTAATGAGTAATGACTTTTGGCAGGCAGCTGGTTAAAATCCAGAAGCAGAGGCTTAAAGGAAGCCAGCAGGCTAGTCGCTTTTGTTCTGTAACGTAGCTCATCTAATTAAACATACTGCATAATTTCTCATTAAACAGAAGCCAACGAGCATTTGCGACTCCGCAAAGATAAAAGACTAATACTTATTCAACAGACAGTAGTACTGCTAGTTCAGGATTACGTTCACACCAGGGCAGGCTGGTGTGCAACACAGATACGATCAAAATAAATCTTAGTGGATTAGATATTAATGCAGCAGAATGAAGGGCACAATCCAGGTCCAGGAACTGAGAGCAATAAAGTAATACAGATCAAACAAAAGCTTTTTGTTGTGCAACAAAGTAAATACAATATATACAGGTCTGATAAGCATCCTGATGTGACACTGACTGCAGGTCAGAATGTGTCCAGAAGAAATGAGAGCGCTGACCTTTGATACTGGTTTACAAATCAAAACGAAGCACGGTTGAACTACTTTTAAATGTATCTTTACTGCAATAATAAGGAGACAAAAGCATGAACTTATAAAGCAAGCCTATTGAAAAAGATTTCTCTGAAAAGTTCAGTTACAAGCAGCAGGTACCAGAAGGTAACCCATCTAAAAACAACTCAAAACGTATTGCGTATTTTATTGAGACCGTCCTTTCATGTGTAACATCACATTTAGCATCAGTTGCCTTCAGATTGGTGAGACTAGTCTGAGTTGCTGTCGTCGCTGTCCGTGTACGCCCCCAGCAGGCTGAGAGAAGAACCATTCTGAGCTGCTGCCGTTTGGCTGCTGCTGGCAGGAGTCACTTTGGGAGGATCTGCGTTTAAAATTTGAAGAAAATAAATATTTTACAATAGTGTCATAAACTAATCATCTTAAAATGATTACATTAGAGGTGTAAAGGTAAGGGTTAGGTGGCATTAATAAGCTTGCTCATAGCAAAGTATAAACCAAACTGACCTTCTTTAAAGTTAGAAGTGACTTGGCTTTAGATAGTCGCTCGGCACTTTATTAGGAACACCCACACCTACTCATTCATGCAATTATATAATCATACAGGAGCAGCACAAAGCATAACATGCAGATCCTGTTCACGTGAACCATCAGAATGGGCTTCCATGACCTCTGTGGCATGACTGTTTCTGCCAGAGGTTGGTTTGAGCATATCTATAACTGGATCTCCTGGAACTGGGTCTCTAAAGTTTATGCAGAACAGTGCAATAAAGGAAAAACATCTAGTTAGTGGGAGTTCTGCAAACGGAAAAGCCTTCTTGAAAATGAGAGGTCAATGGAGAAAGGCCAGACTGGTTCGAGCTGGCAGAAAGGCAACAGCGCCGGTGTTAGTGTTAGTATTCACATCAGTGTAAGAAACAATCACTTAATGCCAATAACTCAGGATTTAATGACAACATTCAGATACGTACTGTTTCTGAACACTGCTGAGTCTGTAAACTAGGGACTCAAGCAGTCCATGTCAAAAATGCTCCACTAATCAATATTCCTCACATTCTACATATAAAGCGCTATAGCAGGGGTGTCCAAAGTCCGGCCCAAACGCGGCCTGCAGACAGATTTTAATTGGTCCAACAGCACGTTCCAAGTTTTTCTTTTGGTCCGCTTGAGGTCCAAACGGACTGACCGCTACTTACATGACATCTTGTGTGTCACAGCTAGAGGTTTCAAACCAGACCTAGTGGGTTGTCTCTTCTGGTAAGTTCTAGCATCTGGTTTGAACTTTAACACAATGACTATTTGTACAATTTCTGCATTTAGTTTGTGACTTAAGTAGTAAAAGACTTGCTCTGTATTTATTTATCCACTGTTATGCAAGTTTGTATTTTGAATAATTTATGAATAATAATTTTGAAACAAGAGACCAGCCCTTAAGTACTTTGATATGGTCCAGTGTTTCTCAATCCTGGTCCTGGAGCCACACCGCTCTGCATGTTTTAGTGTTTTCCGGCTCTCAACACATCTGATCCAACTACTCAGCTCATTAACAAGCCTGGTATTGAGTTAAAGTGGGTGTGTTTAAACAGGAGAAGCACTAAATTGTGCAGACCGGTGGGGTGCCAGGACCAGGATTGAGAAACAATATGGTCCAATCTGGGCCTCCTTTGAAAAAAGTTTGGACACTCCAGTCTACGATAATGTCTTAATAATTGTTTATAAATCAGAAAATGATTATCAAAGCTGCTTTACATCGGTGTTGCATCAGCATCATTATCATAAAGAAATGACCATTATCATTATTGCTTGTGGTGCTATAAAAATTACATTCCAAAGACGATCAACCATATTTTCAAACAGCAAAACGATCTACGTTCTTTTATAAGGTTACAGTTAGACAGTTCTGATACCAGACATCCACATACCTGTACCTGTCTGAGTTCCAGCTCCAGGCTGCTGGGGTTTTGTCATGGTTGCAGGCTTCTTTCTTACTACTAGTGACCCTAGTGCACTTTTTCCTCCTAAGCCTCCCACACTTCTCTCCCAGCTCTCCACCTTTTGGCGCTTTGCTCCGGCAGATGAGGTGCCCTGCTGGGGCACAATAACAAGCATGAATACTCAAGTCAGTAAGAGAGAACGTGCAATAGCTTTTTAATGTTTAAACAAAATGTGGAGAGACCAAAGACCATGCTTCTGGAACTTAAAAAAAAAGGTTCTGGCATTAGGCTATGATCTTTGCCGTTAGGGGTCGCCAAAGAGAATCACTGCAAGGCAGATGTACCACAGGTTTCACACCAAATGCCCTTCCTGATGCAATCCTCCCTATATATCCGGGGTTGGACCTGGCACACCCTCAGCAGCTGGGGTTTTTCCATAAATGTCTCACTCGACCTTCATGGTGCAAGTCTCACTTGGGATTGAACCCAGGCCCCCTGACACTGCCATTTGCAACAGCTGGCTCTACCCACTGAGCCAGGGATGCTGCTTGTAGCTGGCATTAGGCACGTGCTAGGAATCTGGAGGAGGCTGTCCCGAGGTATTTATGGTCCCCTTTATTGGAGCTACACATGTTCTTGACAGATGTGATCCCATAATTCTGTTCAACAGGTATGCTTAACAAGTGTCGGTTTATGTCTAAACATGCAGGGATTTAGAACGTAATTAGTCCAGATAAAAAAAAAAAATCAGCAACAACTGGGAATATAACACATTTAGGGAATTAGTTCAGTCCTTTGTACCTTTGGATCCACTCTACTGTCTGTGGTCAGGATGTCTGTGGGATTCTCAGCAGAGTGTTTCTTCTCCTGCTCCATCCCGTTCTTTTGCTCCTGATCCGAGTCCGAGTCCGAGTCCCTCAGCCTTTTCACCAGCGCCCTCTCCAGCATCTCTCTGAAGGAACAGAGATAGGGTTTGCACAAATAAACGGACACATTTCCCGTCGGAGATTTGGTCACACAATGGTCTATGATGCCTGAAATTTAACTGGTAACTGATAATAGTCTGGACCATCCAGACTATTATACTATCATCAGCAACATGTCCAAAAGCCAGGCTCTGTCATGGTATGGGGTTGTGTCAGTGCTCCTCTGTAATGGCAGCATTAATGCAGAAAAGTACACAGATTTTAGAGTAACATATGCTGCGTTCAACACGACATCTTTTCCTGGGACGTCCATGCAGTTTTCAGGACCGGTTAGGACTGAAATATGCAAATCTGTCCCAGTCTTTCTTTGAGGAACATTGCTTTTAAACATTTCAAACAAGACTTGAACTTGGCAGCCTTTGAAAGCTCCTGTATAGTGCCCTCTAATAAGCGGAACCTCTAATGGGGAGCGTGAGAACAGGCAGAATGAGAGCACGGACCAGTGAAAGGAGCACGCAGAGAAGCTTCGGTGTGATCACTTCCGTTTGGTGAACACTGAGCAGTGTCACATGTTCTTCCATCTGAAATTTTGCATGAGACAAGCTCATTTTGAGACTTGTTATTATAATCGATATTAAAATTGGAACAGAACCCTAATAATCTGTTCTATTTAGTGTGCTGGGTCACAGAACCTGCTGGAACAAGTCTGGTTTGCACGAGTCATGATTCAGTACACAGTGACTCAGGTTCACAATAGCACGTGCGCAGAGAAGATTTCCGCTGTGTTCATCGTGCTTTACTTTATGTTTAGTCTCCATGGGTCCTAAAAAGGTTAGTTTAAAAAAGTCAACCAAAAGCAAAACAGGAATTGAATGCTCCAGAACAGCGTTTCCCAAACACTGTGCCATGAGAAATCATCCGGTGTGCCATGGAAGATTATCCAGTTTCACCTGATTGGTACTCTAAGCGAGCAGCGTGTAGTGACAGGCAGAACAGTTACATTCTCTTCCACTAGAGGGCAGTAAGATATCAGCTTATATCAACTAAACAGGCCCAGGTTTTACACCGAGTAAGTAAAATGAGTAAACTGTGACTATAGATTTTCATTATATTCCATTATATTTAGGTGCATCACTTAAGAACCATGCTCACTTGCGGATTATTAAAGTTTGCCTTTATTACTTGAGATGGTCCACATACTTGGTCTCTCTCTCGTCTTCCTCCTTGTCCTTCTCCATCTGTCTCCTCTCCAGCTCTCTGTACTCCTCTAGCATCCCCTCAAAATCCACCTGAGCCTGCCGCTGGTTCAGCTCCTTCAGTTCCTGGAGGTTCTCCAGAACTTCCATCTCCATCTTCGAGTCCCGTGTGCGGTTCTCCAAAACCTGGACAGGAACACCGAAACATTTAAAAAAAACCAAACTAGAAAAATCCTTCAGTCGTCTTGTAGCAATTGTGCACGCCCGTTTGGGTTACCTTAGGTTAAACAAAAGCTAACACGCAAGTTTGTTGTGAGCTGAAGAATTCATGACCTTCATGGGATTATTTAATTCCTCTTCTTCTCGCTCCATTTGGATTTTCTTCTCCTCTTCTTCAATCAGCTTCTCAGCCTGGAAGTTCCGGGTCGCACCATGCTCCATGGCATAATCTGTGTTCTCAGGGTCAGTCTAGTACAGAAAAAAACACAAAAGCAGCGGAGTATAAGCACAGTTGTTAGCACTAGCGCCTCACAGCTCCAGGGGATCACTGCTTCGATTCCCGGACTCTGTCTGTGTGGTTTGCATGTTCTCCCCATGATTTTTCTGGGGACTCTGGTTTCCTCCCACATTCCAAATACATGCTCCAGGTCAAGTGGTGTCCCTAAACTGTCCCAGTAGAAGTGAGTTTGTGTGCACATGCCCGGCAACGGACTGGGACCCTATCTACGGCTGGGTCCCATCTTTTGCCCTGTACTGCCAGTCAGGCCCCGCCCCCATCCCCCCAACCCCCGAACTGGATTCATCGGTTATGAAATTGAATGAATGATTACCTCTGGAATCTCTAGCTCTCTGTCACACAAAAATAATTATGGAAGGAAAAACTGCCTTTTATGTGACAGCACAACACATTTGCTCAGCATTCAGTCTGCTCACGCTGATGCTGCACATGTTTCATAAAATCTATCCCACAAAAGTAATTGTATCCTGCAATAATTTTAAGTTAAAAGCCTTAATAATAAGAATCATAACCTTATCATTCCATAGACGACGATACTTGTTTACGCAACATATATATTTGTAGTACTTTTTTAATTAACCCAAAGGGAAAGCTCTACATTAGTGATGGGAAATATAATCTTACAATTGTCAAAACTGTATAATCCCCATAACAGTAGTCTTAAAGTTGTTAAAACACTTAAATTCAGATATTATCTCTAGATTTTCAATGGGTCAACAGAACGCTGCTTCTCTTACCTTAAATGTGATTTCTGCCAGACATCTTGTGCATTTAATATAGAAGCGGAAGATTGGCAGCCCCAGGTACAACTCATTCTGGACTGTCTCTTTCCGAGCATTGAACTTCTTCCCTTTGTAAATGTACTCTCCACATGTCTTACACCTGAAGGACACAGGTCAGCTAGGATTACACACACAAACCATGTGTTTGAATACACAGCCTGCTCTTAATCACAAGTTATGCTGGGGCTTGCTCTTTGTTCTTGGTTTGTGGCAATGGAAATACAGCCGTAGTCTGAACAATGTTTGTTACAAACGCATACAGGACAAGAAACAACATCACCTCTGAACGTCTGACTATGTGAGAAGTCATGCCGAGGTCTTTCCTGACAAAAAAGAGCAATGCTACTAATCAAAGCTGGTACTGACTCTTATTGGTGATTCAGAACTACCTCTCACATCACTGTCATCACTACTTATTACATAAAGATCTTGGAGTTTCTTCTAAAACACTTACCTCATGTTGAACGGAGCCATCAATCGAACCACATACTGTCGGTCTTTAGGGAGTTTGAGTTTAGGGATTTTAGATGGATCGAAATCCGGTGGATAGTATTTCTAAAAAAAAAAACATATATATATATATATATATAAAGTAAATAAATAAATAATAAATACAAAAAACATCTCACAATGTAACACTATGTGTTAAACAGTCAACAAATGACATTTTAATGGATATACTCCTACATATTCAGAAGCACTTTCAATAGGCACAACTGATGAAGGACCTCTGTCCTCTGGAAATTTTGTCTACTTCTCTACAATGTTGAATCTCTCTATCTCTCTCCCTCCTCTTTAATGATCAGGACCCCCCAAAGATCAGGTACTAGTTGGGTGGTGGATCATTCTCAGCACTGCAGTGACACTGACGTAGGGGTGTGTTGAGCTGGTATGAGTGGATCAGACACAGCAGTGCTGCTGGAGTTTTAAAAGTGTTCACACACATCTACCATATCGCTCCACCTTGTAGATATAAAGTCAGAGACTGTAGCTCATCTGTTGTTGCAGGTTGCTAGTCATCCTCTAATCCTTCATCAGTGCTCACAGGATGCCGGCGGCTGGACATTTTTGGTTGGTGGACTATTTTCAGTCCAGCAGTGACACAGGTGTTTTAAACTTCCAGCAGCACTGGTGTGTCTGATCCAATCATACCAGCACAACATCAGTGTCAGTGCAGTGCTGAGAATGATCCACCACCCAAGTAGTACCTGATCTGTGGGGGTCCGGACCATTAAAGAACTGAGTAAAAGGGGACTAACAAAGTATGTAGAGAAGCAGATGGACTACAGTCTGTAATTGTAGAACTACAAAGTGCTTCTATATGATTAGTGAAAGTGTGTGTATTTATTGGAGGGTTTCTATAAATGCGTGTGTGTGTATATATATATATATATATATATATATATATATATATATATATATATATATAAAGCAGTTAAAAAAACTAGTTCAACACTGTACTTATATATTCGTTATTATTTTGATATACTACTTAGCACAGTACAAGATGCAACCGCTAGCTAACTACGAACTTTCTACAACCAGGTGGCGAACCTCCAACCTAACTCGAATTCGAACTACACTCTTTAAATTTCAAAGCTAACCCGTTTGTCTGAGCAGAAAAAATATACTTAAATCACTTACATTTAAGACTTTTCTTTCCGACATTGCTAATCCTTCAACACGACCAGTGCGAAACTACGACGATTTGGGCTGTATCTCAAATACGAACTTCCACTCTTATATAAGTGCACTTCGTAGGTCAAATATATAGCGTTTACACACTATGTAGTGTACCTAAATAGTTCATAAAGCGATTTGTGATCCAAGCCTACTTCGCGTTCTTATTCGCTTCCTGGTATTCTTTTTATAAGCATTACATATTACCCCCATCTGTAGGTCGGATGAAGAACATAGGAATCCAGGTAGGAGATTACCAGTTTCTGACAGAAGAGAGCGCAAATATACATCATAATAAAACGTGATATGTGTGTACTTACATTTCTTTATGCCTTTTAAAACGATTGGCTATTGGAATAGAACCTGCAGTCAAATATTATACACAGAGGGTTGTTGTGGTTGCTGGTTTTCATACCAGCCAAATGGAAGCACAACTAACAGCAGTTATGAAGACCAAGATTCATTGATTAAACTAATGGAATCAGATGCATCTCCTGCTGTGCTTGACGTGAAAATGTATTACATAATGTCGAATGCATTGGTGTAATGTCAATAACCAAATAGTACTTTGTATTTCTCGATTTGTCAAATAAAGAACAATTTGTGTTCATGGGCAATATCCAGTATTTGCTTTGATCTACGTGTTATCCTGTTTTCTTCAGAGGTTATCCAAACAATATCTCGGCAGTGGTGTCCTATGGTGGAGTATTTCCACTGATGGACTGGGTAGAAGGGGGACAGAAATACTGGAAATAGATGGAGACCATTTAGTACCTCCATACATACCTACAAATTACACCTACAGACAGGTGACAGGAGAAATAACACTGAGAGGACCTGGCAGCTTTGGTGTACTGTGGCATTTTGCTGGATGGTTTAGGTCGACTTGTAACCATTAATGAAAGTCTCACTACTTCATGGATGCACACATAGTCAGACTGATCACCTGCTCACTATTATGAGCCATTTTGGTCCTGCTGATCTCTTCCAGTATGACTTTGCCCATTTTTAGAGGGTACCTTCACGATTAAATGAAAATGGATGATGTAAATAATGACGTATGCTCTCCAAGGTTATCAGATATCACCCCAGTTGTACATTTTTGGATCAGGGTCTTTTACACATCAGCATCACTTCTGGATTAATGATGAATCTAGGTTCCAGAGACTTGGAAAGTCCACATCAAGGCGCGCTGGAACTATTCTTGTGGATCATGTAATAAGATTATAGGTTTTTTTACTTTATGTTGGGGTTTCTCTACATATGGCACACTGTACTTGTAGATTGTACCACTAAATTGGCGGCTGAGCGAATAAAAGAGCAGCGTGATGTGGATGAGGTGAATTAGAGTTAGATATATAGATTGCGCGCTTTGCTCTTACTCAGTGTAAATCCTCTCCACCGCTGCGCTCCCTCATTTTGCGCGCGCTCTCTCCCGACCAAACGCATCTCTGGTGCTGGAAACTAAGAATGCATCCGGTGGAAGGGGATCTGATTTAACGTGTGCAAGATAATGGACAGCTTCAAGAAAGGGAGAAAACGTCTTGGAGAGCTATAAAGCGTGTGCGTAATAATGCGCGGTTTTCCGGGTGGAATTAAAGCACAGAGACTGGCTTCATGAAAGCAGCTGCATTATTATAAGCCGGGCTCAAACAACTCCAAAGAATTTCTTACCCTATATGGATTTTGGTTTTGGCACGAGATAAGAAAGCAACAAAGCAGCGCAGACAATGCTGTGAAGTTTATGCGTAAGTTATAGATCCTCATGAATGTTTTGTTGATGTCCTCATTATATTTAAACATATCATTCTGGTTTTGCACACTTTGTGTCCGATGTTTCCAACTGGACTAATGTAATGCAAGTTTTTTTTTTCTTTTTGGGGGTACAAATCTGAATCTGAATTTATCCAATTTTATTAATTGAACGACGAGAACATTATGCATGAACACCAGCCATTCATGTAGCTTTGGACTACTTCTATTCATTTACAATGTTGGATACTTAATATGGTCTAGGAGTACTGTTACTGTCAGAATAGAGTTTAATAAAACAAAGAAGTGAAGATATATAACAGAATAACAAAGTAGTCAGAAGAATAGCCTAGAACAAAAACAAATGAAGTGGAATAATGCAGAGTCGAATAGAGTGCAAAGTAGTAACAACAGAAAAGGGCAGTCAAGTCAAGTCAGATTTATTTATATAGCACTTTTTACAATGGAGCATTGTCTCAAATCAACTTTATAATTTTAGATTATCTTCTAATATCTATGGCCAATCCCAAATTGACCAAGCCTATGGCGACAGTGGGAAGGAGAAACTCCCTAAACTTTAATGATTAAGAAACCCTGGGATGACCAAGACTCAAAAAGGGACCCATCCTCCTTGGGTGGCTTAGATGATAAAATGTAAGAGTGAAACCAATTTATCTAATCAAATAAGTCTTCTAGCAATAGTTCAAATAAAATAAGGTAAAATATGCATATCGGCATTATGTAGTCCGATACAGAGTCACTTTAGGATCTTGAGTCTAAGCAGGAAAGTTCTTGGTGGCACTTCATCCCCAGCCCAGCAGAGGAGGCAGAGAGTTACTGTCCTCTGGTGTGGCCCGGGTATGGTGGGGCTGGAGCTGATGGTGGAAACAACTTGAGTGGAGCTGAAGTAGATGAACATCTTACTGTGTGGGGCTGGAACCGGTAATGGAACCCAGCTCCAAGAGAAAACAGAAAATGTAGTTAGTTATAGATTAAGAGCACAGTGTCTATAAACAATCACTGATGCCATGTGTAGCATGAGACTCCAGCAGCATTAGCTGTAGCAGCATAACTAGAAAGAGGAGAACCAGAAGGAAACACAGCCAAGAGGGATCACATGAGACATCAGGAACTCCACAGGAGGCAAGAACACAGCAAACCAACGTCCCAGATCACCACAAAACTCTTTGACTATGAACCCCTCGCTCTGCCCTTAATATAAGGCAAGAGTGCACAAGTCAAGATCGAGAGGACCGAAGCCCAGCCCGGCCGGACCGCCCACCAGACACTCCCAGCTAAAGGACAAGGCAGGCAGGCCAGACATGACCCCAGACTCCGGCCCCAGTGACCCGAGCCATGCATCCCAGTCTAAGTCTAGCCAAAAGCCTGCGTAAATAAGTATGTCTTTAGCCTAGACTTAAACATTTGAAGAATGTCTGAATCTCAAACTAAAGTAGGAAGTATATTCCATAGTTAGCAGGGGCTCATGTATGAGAAAGCCTTTCCCTCTGCTGTGACTTTTTTAATTCTAGGGACTAAAAGAAGTCTTGCATCCTGCAAACAAAGTAGACGAGCTGGATTGTAAGATTATGAGTTCACATAATGCATGTAGTACATAATGGAATACAATAGCAGTACAGATTAGTAATGCATACTAAAATAGAATAGAGTGGAATAGAATGTAGCAGAACAGAATATGTTACAGAACGAAATAGAATGCAATAGAGTATAAAGGTGAAATATATAACAAAATGGAGTAGAAGAGTAGGATAGAATGCAACAAACTATAGCAGTGTTGAATAGAATAGGACAGAATGCAACCGAATGTAGCAGTGTAGAATAGAATAGAACTTAACTGAATATAGCAGTGCAGAATAGAATGGAATAGAATGTGCCAGAATATATCAGTGCAGAATAGAACAGAACTTAGAATACAGCGGTGCAGAATAGAATAGAATAGAATGTAACAGAAAATAGAATAGAATAGAATATAGCACAATATAGCAGTGCAGAATAGAAAATAATTTAGAATATAGCAGTGCAAACAGAACAGAATGTAACAGAATATAGAATATAATAGAATGTAGCAGTGCAGAATAGAATGGAACTCAGAATATAGTAGTGCAGAACATAATATAACATAACAGAATATATCAGTGTAGAATAGAATAGAACTTAGCAGAATATAGCAGTGCAGAAGAGAATAGAATGTAACAGAATATAGAATAGAATATAATAGAATATAGTAGTGCAGAATAGAATATAACTTAACAGGATATAGCAGTCTGAAATAGTGCAAAATAGAATGCAAGAGATTAAAGCAGCAGATATAATTAATAACAATTATAACAGAATGGAACAAAACAGTTCAGAATAGAATTGAACAGAATGCAGTACCATGAGCCATGAGAGTATAATAGAATAAAAAGAACAGAAATGGAATAGAGCAGGGAATGTGATACAGTAATACTGTTCAGTTGAGAATAAAACAGAAGAGAACGCAGTACCAAAGGGTAATGCAGACTAAAATAGAATAAAAACGAACAGAACAGAATTTAATAGGACAGAAGTGATTACAGCAGTGCTTTATAGAGTAGAATAGAATAGAATAGAATAGAATAGAATGGAATGAAAAGATTACAAAATGCAGAGCAGAACATGATAAAAGAATATAAAGAAAGAGTAATAGAGCAGAACACAAACAAATACTATTTAATTATAAAGTAGTAGAAAACAGAATATAATTAATAAAGTAGATCAGTCTAGAATAAAATCTAACACAACAGAAAGCAACTGAGTAGTGCAGAACAGAACAGAACAGAATAGAACGCATTAGAGTACATCAGAACAACATAGGAATACAGTATATACCAATAAAGTGAAGAGAATCCGGTTTGCTGAATGTTTAGTGTTGTTATTGTGGATTTAGGTGGTGTCACATGGCTCCTTCTACCACTCCTACAGACAGACCAGACCTCACCTCACCTCACCAGGTGGGAGGTGGAAGAGAATATCAAGAACTGGTAACCTATCTTTGTACTAGCAACTAAGCCACTCTGGTTCGTATCCCGCCCCTGGCGAGTTGCTTGTTGGTCCTGTAGTTGTGTTCGTCTCTGGCACCTTTGGTAATGCCTAAAAAGTCCAACAGTTGTGAATAAGTATTTGAATGGGATTACAAATGTCTATATATGTACTGTGGGTGCCAAATGTCTAAGGCCCAAAGTGAAAATGCTTTAATCATCTTAACAATTTGACGGAAAAGTAAAATCTTTATGGAAAAAATTCGCTTTAGCTGTAATGACAGCGTGCACTTGAGCTCACATAGACTCCACAGGTTGGTGGAAAATCTGATGGTCCATGTTATCCAGCATGATTTCACATCATTTCAAAGATCTTCTTGTGATGATACTTGGCTTTCATGGTCTTCAAGTGCCCCCCCTAAATGCTAGATGGGGTGTAGGATGTGCGACTGTGGAGGAAAGTCCTTGCCAGTCAGTCGTCTTTGGTCTTCATGTAGTTGTTGCATAGCTTTAATGTCTGTTAATTGGGTCATTATCCTGCTACAGTATGAATCCAAACTGGCCATGAGTGTTCTCTGATTTTTGGGCCCCGCCATATATACTATGAGTGTTCCTCCTCACTGCTGAGTCTTGACACTAATTGGGTCAGGGAGCTGGAGCTGGGTCTGTGGATACATGGCACAGATGAGGAGACAGGTACGGCAGATATGTGTATCTGGTGCACTTAGAAAAATGTAATTAAAATAACTAATTTTCTACAATGCACTTACTCTGTTCGTCGTGTCTGTGAGTGTTTGAGAGAGATTCAAAGCAAAAGTCCAGAGAGCTTGTGCTTCTCAGTTGTTGCCAGTACCTTAAATAATTAGCAAAATATTGTGACGGTGAGTAAGTCCATTTAAAAGACCTTTTAAAACTGGGTTGCGTTATTTCAATGTTGGTTAGATGCGTACAAAAAAATAGAAATGCACTTTCAGTTTAAAAGAAATAAATTGATGGAACTCAATATTGACTTGTGGAGTGATGTCAAGGTCATGTTGTGTTAAGGGTACTGACGTGTGCATCCTGTTGGCACACTTTTTAGAGAAACTACAATGCGGCGATTACACAACCAATATACTTGATGACAGAAGCACAGGGAGAGAAAGAAATTACAGAGAAGGATCAAATTGTACAGATTAGGGAAGTGGGACAAATACTGTGTACTGCATTCTCAAAAATAGAGAGGGATCAGTAACTGGGCATGAAGGAAAACAAACTAATGCACGGAAATCCCTGAATTAAGGAGGAATTGCTGCGTTTGATTGAAAAATGTAACAACTAAAGCAATGAAGCAAATAAACACTCAGTCATTAAATCTAATTAGAGACTGATAATAAGTGGACTGGATAGTATGATGTTTATTAGACATTCATTTAGCTTAATTGTACCCCTCATAGTTATTTTTGTGTCTTTCAATCATAGCCATGACTTCAGAATGCTTCTGGCTTATCTAAATATTAAGTTGCTTACTTCAAATGTTTTTGATTTGAACTTCAAATGTGACTTTTGTGATAAGATCCCAAGTTTTTTCTGAGGCTCTTGCATGCAGATCATGTCAGACAAGCCCACTGATACTTTGTCCTTCTCCAAATGAAAAAACAGCTTAATGAACAACTGTCATGCACCCCTCTGGCAAGCTATAGATCTTGTCACGCTAGTTGGAAGTACCCTGGCAAGATGGAAACACAGGAGCAGACAGATGAAACCTCGAAACAAGATTAATTAACCCACCAGAATACGATGGAAGGCTTGGAGAGTACCTTAGGACACAAACTTAAAACGCAGCTCGAGCTGAGACTCGACTCAGACTCGGGAACAGATAGACAAACCGACCCGGAACTTGATCCTGACCCATGATAGAAGTCAGCATAGGGCAAGCAACCGGACCAGAACCTGTAATCTGGTGAAACAAGACAGAACTGGAACCTTTAACCCTTTGGAACCTTTCCTTGGCCAAACTCTCTATGGTTGAACCACTCTGCACCTCCTCTAGCAAGGTGAGGTTTGAGTTGCGTTTCATGTCTTTGTTGCCAGGAATCCTCTTGCTACCTCAGTAGGAGGCAAGGCATCCCCTCGTTTAAGGGTAGTGTAGTAATTATTGAGTCTGGTCTCGATCTTGACCACATTTGGACTCTTGGAAATTGTTGTTGAGACGAGCTGAGTCCAAAGCATCCAGCAGAGATGACGTTAATTATGACCTGAACTTTTTTCTATTGTTATTGAATATCAATAATACATTAAAATAGAATAAAGAATAGAAGTCCTTTCTCCACATGCCTAAATGAAATCTGCACTCAGATTGGCTAAACGGGAAAAACAAGTTACTGCTCTTCTCGTTCAGTATCCAATAAAAGAAAACTTTGTTTTGAATAATCTGATATTAAGGTTGTAAGTGTGAACTTTTGCCCACTCGCTTTACTTGGTTAGTATCGTTTAGGATAGTTTTTGCTTGAGGATAGATTGATTGTTATGATGTTTTCACATTTAACAATAAAAATGGATAGAATGTTGTAGGCTATATTCAGTAGGCAGATATTCGTGGTGACTAAGTTTGAGAGAAGAAGCCAAACGTTGATCAGCATTCAGACCTCGTGTTTAATAAAACTTTGTGTTTAATACAGCTTTCTGCACCAGAGACTATGCTGTTGCATGTGTCATTACAATGTTTTTGGCAAGGTATTATATGGGTTAATTAAATCAATAACCTTAATAATAAGGATAATAATATCTGTGGATGTTGATCAAACAATTATGTGCATACTGTTCTGTGGTTTCAAATGATAAAAGTTTAATGTCTTCAGGAACGTATGCAATAAAAGAAATGCTTTAAAATTTCTTTTGTAAAAACAGCAATGCCACTAAAAAGGCAATTTGTAGAGAACTAAAACTGTCACCAATGGAAAATGTGTGTTTTGCAGAAACATGATGGTTGTCATGGCAGGGGACATTTGATTGACCAGGAGTGTTTTCCGTATTACAATTATTCACTCACTGACCTTGCTATGCCCGCTTAATACACTTTGAGGGGGGGCAAAAGGGGAAAAGCCCATTGCAGGATGTGCACACACTTACGCACACTCTCACATATCAGTTGTGCTATCCAGGTGGAGACTTTTCATAGACAAAACGATGACTGTAGCTAATTAATGCTACATCTACAACTACGCCTAACCTTTTCCTTAACCTCAGTAGCCCATATTTGGTCTACAAAATGTAATACATACATGGTACACAAATGCTTCAGGAATGCCAACTAATGTATTATCTTTGCATTGTGGGAGGAAACCAGAGTACCTGGAAAATTAGACACAGACACAGGGACAACGTGAACACCTCAAACCAGGTTTGAGGAGTCAAGCTTGGGTCTCTGGAGCTGTGAGGTAACAGCTCTAACCACCCACATTTATTAGCACCAATTAGCATGATTTTATTCTTGTTATTGTGCTAGCTGCAGGTCACTATGCTTAATGAGCTAAATGAATACTGAGATTAAAAAGTATCACCATAACAAGCCTCGTGTAGACAAAACAGAAAACCTACTTCAGTTGTTAGATAAACAAACCTTGCTGTTCCTTTAGTGTTAGCTACTGTAAGCTGGCGAATGTACTTTGATTACTCGTCTTTGTGAATCCTTCTAAGATGACTGTATGAACTTGATGTTGTATCAGCAGTTTCTGTACTTGCCTAACCCCCCAAAAAACACATTCAGGCCAAACTACAGAATAATACATGGGCTTGTTAGTACTAGGAGGTCCCAGTGTGAGTGTGTGTGTTTGTGCATGTGGTCTGTGCTAGATTGGCACCCTATGTATGGTTGGTTCCAGCCTTTCAACCTGTGGTCCTAGTAAGGACCCAGTGCTCTGCAACCCTGATTTAGATTAAGTGGGTGTGCATATGCATGAATATACAATTTAAGGTGTCATTACAGTGAGGTTAAACACATTTACACAAGCGTGCCTGAGCTACAAATGATTTCAGATCATAAACCTGTGGGTTTACATAGAGTAGTTTGGGTCAATTGCAGTGCCAAAGTCATAATTTCCATTGAATGTAGAAGCACAAGTCTGGTTTAAGCTTTGCTAAAAGGCTTCTTAGTCTTCAGGTGTTTGTTTGGATGGCCATGAAATACAAGTCAAGTCACATTTATTTCTCTAGCGCTTTTTACAGTGGAGCATTGTCTCAAAGCAACTGTACAATTTTAGATTATCTTCTAATATCTATGGCCAATCCCAAATTGAGCAAGCCTAGGGCAACAGTGGCAAGGGAAAAACTCCCTAAGCGTTAGGAGTTAGGAAGAAACCTTGGGAGGACCAAGACTCAAAAAGGGACCCATCCTCCTTGGGTGGCATATCTGATAAATGTAATGCATGAAATACAGTGGGATACAAGTCAAATTTATATTTCTTATTTGCAGCATATCCTCAGGCGGAAGTCATTTCTACAGGACAATCAGGATGAAAACATGGCGACTGTGTTGTTACCAGCTGGTCCAGATGGCTTGCGGCGGTTCACTCGCGAGTCCCTGGCAGGCATCGAGCACAGAATTTCTGAAGAGCACGCAAAGAACGCAAAGGATTCTCCAAAGGACCCTGGGAAGGCCGAGCAGCCTAAGGCCCGGGCAGACCTGGAGGCCGGGAAGGTACTTCCTCGCATCTTTGGTGACATTCCTGCGGAACTTGTAGGAGTCCCGCTGGAAGATATTGACCCATTTTACTTCAGCAATCACAGGGTGAGTTGAATTGGGATTGGTTACAACTGGCAGCCAGTTAAATGTAGTTGACTCTTCTTGTTTGAACACATTTACTAATTGCTAACTGGTACTGTAAATACAATGCCACTGTGTTGGGTTTTCTCTGCAGACCTTCATAGTGCTTAACAAGGGGAAGGCCATTTTCCGCTTCAGTGCCACATCAGCTCTGTACATATTTAGTCCATTTCATCTCATCAGGAGAATCTCCATCCGGATCCTAGTTCACTCATATCCTTTTATTTAAACAATCTGCATATTTAGCTTTGATATATCTGAAATAAGGTGGCACGGTGGTTAGTAATGGCCCAGCCATCTGGTAAGCCTGGACAATCCCTAATAGTATAATGTATTGAATTCACTGAATTGTATTCTCCAATACAATTACATACAGGCATTATGTGCTAGTACTTTATATGATAATAAAAAAAATCCATATATCATTTTCAACATCAAGTAAAAATACACAGCACGCAGTTGGCCCAGACGCAGTTTGCTCTCTCTACATTGTGGTAACCCAGGTTCAAGCCCAAGTGGTGCTGCCCTGCCAGAGCTGGCTTCACACAAAGGTACAATTGGCCATGCCTGAGGTGGGGCCGACTAGCCAGGAGGATCATCCTCCTGCAGTGGCAACCTTTATCGCACTGGCATCTCATGCAGGGCATACACCTGCACCCAGTTTTCTCCGGGATGAGTGTCGGAACCCAACATTGTGTAGTGATTTCTTGCATGATAAAGAGTGCAAAAAATAAATTAAGATGTACTGAGTTATACTCCATATAAGTTCAAAAAGTAAACAAAGATAACCCAGTTAAGAAAATTAGATAAAAAATGTTATACTTGGTATATATGTGTGAGTGGCAAAAGTATGTGAACATCTTGGCTTGGCCATTAAATTAAAGTTGAAATTACAGTCAAGCATTTTCAATCAATCGGATGACTATCAGACATGAGTGGGCACACTGTTGTAATTAAATAACAGGGATCTATTAATGTCTGATCTTCAAAATGCATGTTTAAATGAGAAGCATTATGTCCGTATAAAAAAAATCACTGCATTCCAGCATAAGAACCTTATTCCATTTGTGAAACATGGTAGTATCATGTTTTTGCCCATTTTCTGCACCTGGGCCAGGACAACTTGCCACCATGGGTGGAACAATGAGTTCTGAATTATATCAACAAATTCTAAATGAAAATACCAGGATATCTGTCCATGAATTGAATCTCAAGAGAAACAGAAGAAAAAAAAATCAATGTCAAAAGAAAGGTTCATCCAATAAAGACATTAATCCAATACAAATAATGTGGAAGACGTTCATGTGAAGAACCCCTCCAGCATCCCAGAGCAGAAGCTGTTCTGTATGGAGGAATGGGCTAAAATTCATCCAAAGGTTCTGAAAGCAAAGGTTTACATACTTCTGCCACTCACAGATATGTACCGGATTGTTGTCCTCAATAAATAAATGACCATGTATTTTCAACTCATTTGTTTAATTGGGTTCTCTGTATCTAGATCAGAAAGATCAAAAGTTATAAAGCATTGTAGTTATAAAGCAGTCATTTTTCAAGCACTACTGTATTAATGGAAGGGGTGGCACGGTGGCTCAGTTGGTAGCACCGCCTCCTCAAAACATGAAGGTCCTGGGTCCTCCCTGTGTCTGTGTGGGTTTACTCTGGGTACTCCAGTTTCCTCCCACAGTCCAAAGGCATGTGTTTTAGGTTAAGTGATTACACTAAATTGGCATTGACTTGAGTGTACTTATATATATGACTAGTCTTGATGTAACCTTGTTTTGTCGCTGAAATGGCCACTGATGCTGATAGCGACATCAAACAAACAGTATTAACGGAAAATAATGAAATTGCTATTGCAGTCTGTGGCCTGTAGAATCCCCTATGGCACTTATTCATATGAAACTGTAACATGTTAAATTATTTGTCTTATTTAGGAGTTCCTGCCTGGCATTGTGAACCAAATCGGATATCCCTTTTCTAATCCCTCTGAATGAATTAAGAACAAGATTTGGCCTCAAAGACACACAGACAGACAGAGCTGAGGACTTCCTGATCTCCCTAATTGAATATGAAATATTCTCATGACCTATAACTGTGAGTGAAAGCTACAATGTTGTGTGAAAGCACTACAGTGTTTGGCTGCTTAGGAAGAATGGGTGAAGCAGAATCACGATTAGGCACTATAGATGTGTTTAAAACAGTCTAACTCGATAGTAGAAATAAAGCAGTGTTTACCGGTCTAAAACCAGATTATAAGCTTAAACCTGCTTGTCCTGAACTTTCAAAATCTGTTTACCATCCAGCCTGCGCTAACACACATTTGAACTTTCGAAACAGATGGAGGCTTTGTGGATGTGTACTCCGGTGAGAATAGGACTTCGGGCAGGTTAAATAGGGTTATCACATAGAGATGTCAAATCTCAAATCCCACTTTTAACTTGGGTTAAGACAGGAGAATTAACATAGCGTGAATCTGAAATGTACCGAATTTCACTCAAGAAGCCTTGATGCACACTTTCTTCCAACCTATACTTGTTTGTCTTTGTACATTTTATATTTATTTTATTATATAAATGATCTAGAAAGCAATTTATTATCTCAAAATTGTAGTTTAGAGTACATCACATGCTGCAGCCAACAATCTAAGGACAGATAACAAAATAAAAACCCCAATTTTTTCAAAAAAGGCTTTCCTTAACCTTTTTCTACATTGTTTAGTTGGTTCATTATGTGCACAATTTTGACCAACTGTTTCTTCATGGCCATGTCGGATCCTGCACAGTGGACCAAGTATCTGGAGTGAGTATTTGTATTGCTTTCATTTCCCTATTCTAAATTAAAGACGCATATTAGCCCATTGTCATCTGGGTGTTTTTAATGCTTGAAGTGTCCCTCAGTAAAAATAAGTATATTTTTAAATACAGTGGCACCTCGTTCCAGAAGACTTGTCGAGAACCGAAAACCAACCAAATTTGTCCAGATAAGGAATAATGAATCACTGTGTACTGAATCGAGGTTTGCTTGAAAAGAATCACATGGCTCGACTCCTAAAGGTTTAAGAAAGTACACCGAATTCCGAGCAAACAACGAGAACAGAGACAAATCTTTCTAGTTAAAATGTGTCGAGAACCGAATTTGACGAGTTCTGAGGTGGTCAAGAACCGAGGTACCACTGTATTTGACTTTAATAGATGATTCTGTTTTAGATAACTAGTTTACAGGTGAAATTAGTCCTCAAACTATTTAGAAGTAATAAACATTTAACACTATGACTTAAATTACTAAATTGGTTATCTGTACAATTTCAGGGGAAGTCACCAATCGAACGGCATCATGTTTATTCAATCAAATATGAAATTTCGTCAGATTTTCACTATGACAAAGTCTGTGGAATATCCAACTGCTTAGTTAGCTGGTCCTTTAGCTACATTAGCTACATGCTATTTAGTATATTCAGACATGTTTGGTTGCCATTAAGGTACATCTCTGGTAATATAAGCTTGTAAATTGAGATTTTAATACAAAATCAAATTAGCTCAACTTGTGATCAGTAGGAGTTCTTTATCAGTTTTTTGCTAACTGGTCTGCTGATAAACTGCCACAAAGAACTACACCATGAGAGTCTTCTGGGCAACTACAGGTGCCCCCTCCGTATCTGCAGCGATTGGCCTTGGGACCATGCGGAAGCTCAAGTCCCTTATAAAAATGATATAATATTTGCATATAACATACACACATCCTCTAGAATGCTTTCAATAATCTCTAGATTACTCATTATACGTAATACAATGTAACAACTACAGAACTTGACATTATACCCTAAATTATACAGTATAACAGCAAGACAATAGTCTTTACATGTGAGGACTAGGTATGACTGCACATCAGTTCATTTGCATGGGTTCAGCGTAGTGCTCGGCTGTTTTTTCACATTTTTGGTCAACAATTGGTTGAATCCATGGATGCAGAACCGACAGATACGAAGGGCAGACTGTATGGAAACGTCTTGGAAACATCTCACTGAAGTCAAAGTCTAAAACTGAAACCTCACTCGTGATTAGAGGCCTACTAATCTCCCTTATGCTAACACACTGCTTGACTGCTGTATACTGCACAATACCGATATACTACTGTATTTCTGATACAGTCATAGTTTAGGACACATCCAAAATGCATGTTCTTGCTATTTTAAGCATCTTTGAGAAATATACCATACATATACATGAATGCTGACATGTTGTATAAATCACTGAGAATATGCGGATGCAGTTTGAGGCTGATGCTCCAATCCCACTAATATCCTCTTCAAGCTTATGTAACCATTAGCCTTAACCAGGACAGCTTTCTATTATCTGATTGCACGAGGACCTTTGCAAAACACAGGACATTTCTAATTAGCATATATACATTTGTTCTGGTATTTTTTCCATAAAAGGCTATTTTTTGTAATAGTTCCATTTTTCATAAAATCTAAAGTTAGTATTGTTCTAAATACACTCATTGACCAAAAAAAAAAAAAGTTAGAAGCTGTTGGAATAGAATGAGACTTTATATGTATGAATATATTGGTGATATATGTAAGCGATTACAATATTAGAGCGAAAGGATAAGTTTATTGGGGATAACTGTACAATTGAAAGGAGGCTCTAGTTACCATGTTAGGCCGCCTCTAGCCTGGATACATAGGTTATACATAGATTAGATGTATTTGAAGGAAACGGATTCCAAATGGTATCATGTGGCACATTTGCCCACAGATATTGCAGCTGGACCTGTAAATCATCATCCATCACACCAGCAGTTAGGGCAGTGTTAAGGCAGGATTGAAGCGCTCACCACAAGGCCTCCGTACTTGAGCCTGACCATTGTCGGATCCCAAACAGACCCTGGATCAGTCACTAAAACCGATACGGTCCTAGTTCGTAGCAGTCCAGGTTTCTCATTCATGACACAACTGCAAACGAAGGCGACAGTATCTGGACGTCACCGGCAGCACACATATTGGGCACCGTGACAACAAATTGCCTAAGCGCCTGAAAATGGTCCGGACAGAGACAGGGGTGTGCAGTGAAGGTGCCACCTGTGTCTGGATGGTGGACAACAAAACTCTGGGAGCTCCTCGTACTTGTTGGTGGATCAAACAATCTTTTCTAGTGGTGGCTTGTCTGGGCCGTCCACAGCCTGTTTATTGTGCGTGCCCTCACGGAACCACTGCTCCCAACACCTCATATGCTAGGTCAGAGCAGCCTAGATGGCGGGAAAGTCGTCAAAACTCAGTCTCCAAGGATGCACTGCATCTCAAAGTCTGTCAGCTGGGCAAAATGCCTTTGAGTGCATGGTAGAGGCATGTCAAGCAGTCAGCGATCTCTCACCAAGAGGTACACTCCTCAAAAGTAGCCTACGAGAGCCTTTTTATAGAGCAAAGGGAGCACTTTTACTTCCTCTTGTGGCAAAACCCAGTGTCTAATCAGACCACACCTGTAATCATTTACATGTCTGCCTGAGACAGAACTGCATGTCGAGATTTGCATCAATTCTGCATTTCTATCTAGGTGCGTTAATGTTTTTGGCAATGAGTATAGTTTGTATTGTTTGACCCTCCTGGTGTGTTCTGGTCAGTTTTGGCCAATTAGGTATTTTTCTCTGTCATAGCTATGGCTTCTGTAATCAGACTGGCATAAGACTTCGTATCTGGTTAAATTGACTTTTAAACTATTAGTTCATCCTAACTTCTGTGCTATTCGAGGTAGATCTGATTGACCATAGAAAAGGAATGGGATTCAAGTGGATGTGCAACCAATTTTTTAACATTTTAGAAACAGTGTGAAGGGGCACCAACAAATTTGAAAACGAATACTGAATCTCACACAACATTAGGGTTAAAACAACCAGTTCAGGTGTCCTGTAATAGATATATTGTTAGTAAGATGTCCTGAAAATATTTGTAGTGTTTAACTTTATGAGGTACAAAAAAGATGTATTGCAACAAGGTAATCCTTAATTCAGATATCAGTCTTGTATCCACTGTTATTAATTTGAGTAACGTAGATCAAGCTACAAGTCCACTGCAAGCACTGATTATATACGTTTTCTGATTTAAATGTTTTTTTTTAATATGTTAAATTCCTTTTTATCAATGTGATGCTCTGCTTAGAATCCTGCTTGCTCTTTGATAAAAGGCTGGGTAAGAAACTGGAATTTGTCTCCTATTATTCCCGCATGATCTACTACACCTGGAATGCTGTCCTTTTTTGAATGTGTGGTCACATACTGTAGCTCTTTTGAGGGTTGTGGTCATTCCCTGTTGTACCTATAACGAAACACTCATCAAAGGCTTATGTCGTCAACTGGACACGAATGAACGCATGATCTTCTGTTTTACTAAAGTCAAAACATTTGATACAATGCTGACAAGGGGTGATAGTTATAGGAAAAACAGGAAGACAAACACAGAACACTCATTCTCTCTCAAAAAGGTAGACAAATGGCCTCATTTATAGAAGTGCTTTATGTGGTTGTACCTTTATTTACTAAATGTCCATACAATCAGGTTATGAATTATTCCTCCCCATAGCTTTACCACTCACAGCATATTTATGGATCACAAATCATATCTGGACAACAGCATCAACTCCATCTACACACAGTATGCTATACTGTACATCCACACTACATCCATAGACATAGCTTTCCACCTAATGGATTAATGGATACCCAACATCTGACCTTGGCAGGCACTGACCCCCAGTAGATTTCTGCATGGAGACTACTTGGAAGGGAATGTGACTGAGCATGTAGCATGCTGGTTTGCTAGCACCTTCTAACTTCTGAGTAGCTAATTCCAGAGATTTCTGCATGCTCATGACAAAATGTCTATGTTTCCATCTATGGTTAAAAAAGAAAGGAAAAAAAAGATAAAAAGACAATTGTCACAATGGCAGATGGTGACCCAAGTTGTCTGCTGGTGCCAGCCCTATGACTGACATCACATCTGGGGAATGCCTAGGACCACTGATCAGGAAAGTGGTGGCTTGGCGGTTAACGTACTGAACTGTAGACCAGACATGACGGTGACTCCACTGTGAGTGGTTATAATGTGACCACCCCATATCTCCATAGACCTGGGTTCAAGCCCTTGCTATGTGGAGTTTGCATGTTCTGCCTGATCCAAAAATATCAACTAAGTTAACTGGTGCCAGATGTGCCAGAGTGAGTGGTTGATTTTGCATATGCCCTGAAATGGATTGGTACCCAGTCTGGGGTTGGGTTGAGACTTGTGCCCTGTGCTGCTGGTTGAGCCCCAGCTGGCACCACCCTGAAATGAAATGAGTGAGTATAAAAAGTGATTGAGTGACTGGTATTGCTGTTGAAAATGATTTTATATCTCTCTCATGCTTTCTTCTGTCTCATCTTGTTGTGCTCAGGTACACATTCACTGGCATTTATACATTTGAGTCTCTGATTAAGATTCTGGCGAGGGGTTTCTGTGTCGGACCCTTCACGTTCCTCAGAGACCCATGGAACTGGCTGGACTTCAGTGTTATTGTTATGGCGTAAGTTCGCCTTATATTTTCTACTTCATGTGAGCTGTTAACTGAATAGTTCAAGCAAATACCTCCGTCAACTACGACTTTCTATTTCCAAATAAAATCTATAGCATTGATAAAGTCACACTGTGGTTGTCAGCACACTGCCTAACATGCCTTTTGGACCCATTGTGGAAATGTGTCCTAAGAGTTATATGAGTCACTTGGTTGGAGTGCTGCTGAAAACACGACCTTCTGGCAATGGGAGCAGTTAAGAATGAGCATCTGCTTTTGAGATGTGATAGAAGCAGCTGCATTAGTGCTCAGAAAAAGACTGAAAAAAAGAATCTGAAAGAGGAACAAAAAGAGTAAGTGATGGTTGAGAGGTGGATAGTGGTGAGAGATGAGGATGAGGATGCAGGACAGAGGTATCCAGTGAGTCATTTTTCAGATGACCTACATATGCAGCAGTACCATACTGGCAACATTAGATGGATGGATTAGCTGCTAGAAAAAAAAAAGAAAGGTTGGAGTAGAAGAGCGAGGGACAGAGAAATAACAGAGGTCAGCTATTTGGCCATGTTTGCATGTGATTTTGGCTATATACTGTATATATATATATATATATATATATATATATATATATATATATATATATATATATATATATATATATATATCAGACCCTTTGCTATGACACCTTGCAATGTAGCTGTCCCATTTCTCTTGATCATCTTTGGGATGTTTCAACAACTTCATTGAAGCCCATCTGGGGTAAATTCGGTTGGCTGGACATAATTTGGAAAGACACACACCTGTCTATATAAGGTCTCACAGCTAACAATGCATATCAGAGGAAACACCAAGCCATGAGCAGGAAAGAACTGCCTGAAGAGCTCAGAGACAAGATAATGTGGAGGCACAGATCTGGAGAAGGCTACAAAAAAATCTGCTACACTGAAAGTTCCCAAGACTACAGTGGCCTCCATAATTCTTAAATTAAAGAAGTTTGGAACAACCAGGACTCTTTCTAGAGCTGGCCGCCCCACCAAACTGAGTAATTGGGGGAGAAGGGCCTTGGTAAGAGAGGTGACCAAGAACCCAAGAGCTTTTAATTATTTTATTACAGTATGTCGTGCAAAATGCTGCGTTCCTTCTTAAATGGGCAGCAAGCTCTGACCTGCTTCTTATTTCTCTCTCTGTAGGTATGTGACAGAGTTTGTAGACCTTGGCAATGTCTCAGCATTACGCACATTCAGAGTCCTGCGAGCACTGAAAACCATATCGGTCATCCCAGGTAAGACCAAGATGGTCATATTTTCATGTGATCACATAAACACAGAGTGTCTACAAAAAAAAAGTGTAGATTGATTCATTTTTCTACATAGCTTTTGGTCCACAGACAGATTCCAAAGCACATGGATGCAAATGTTCAGGTGTCACAAATGGTATAAATCTTCTCTTAAATTCATCCTAAGAACTGGAGTTGTAGTACTTCAGAGGCCAGGGTCCAGACCACATATAAAAGGTCTTGGTCTCATTATGGCACTTGGTCAGATACTGTTATCCAGTCTTATGTATTAAGTTGAGGATCCAACAGGGGCTGCTTAGCAAAGCTGGGCACAGAACTTACAACCTTCTGATTAGTAGTCCAGAGTCTTTTCCAATTAGCCACCACTGTCTGTTGTTACAGTAGATATTCAGAGATGATGACCCAAGTCAACTGAACATGCACTGATAGGAAGTGAACAGAGCATGAAGCTTAATGCATTGGCTCAATCACTCTCAAACATTTATATACACGTCCTTCCCTTGATTCTGTCCAGGTCTGAAGACCATTGTGGGAGCTCTGATCCAGTCAGTGAGGAAGCTAGCGGATGTGATGATACTGACCGTCTTCTGCCTCAGTGTTTTTGCCCTGATTGGTCTACAGCTCTTTATGGGCGTCCTGCGGCAGAAGTGCATCCGCAGCACTGCTCACTGTGTCAACTCCACCTACCCAGGAAATGGAAGCTTCTTCTGCAACAATAAGACCTGGAACTCCATGAAAGATTTTGTTACCAGTGAAGGTACGATGTTCATACTGTACAAGCCACAGCTTGCATTAACCTGCAACCTCAAACCAGAAAAAGTTGGGACGGTGTGAAAAAGGCAAAAAAAAAACAAAAAACTGCAGTGTGTCTTCCATTTAATCCAGTTAGACTTTAGACTTTTCTGGTCAACTTAATTTCATTTGTTAATAAACATCCATACCTGCAGTTCAGGCCTGCAACACATTCCAGAAATGTTGGGACGGGGCAAGTTAGGTCTAGTAATGAGTTGAAGAAACTAAATGATGTGATGTCAACAGGTGATTGTAACCATGATTTGGTACAAAAATAGTACCCACGAAAGGCTGAGTCAAGATGGGTAAAGATGGGAAAATCTCCAGTTTATCAACAAATGTGTGTGAAAATGATTGAAATGTTTAAAAACACTGTTCCTCAAAGAGAGATTGGAAAAGGATTTACATATTTTTCCCTCTACAGTGCATAATATCATGAAACGATTCAGGAATCTGGAGGATTCGGTTCATAAGGAGCAAAGGCACAAGCCTAAACTAAACACCCGTGATGATCTCCATCCTGCATCAAGAACCATCATTCATCAATAGCTGATAGAGCCACATGGGCAAGGGATTACTTTATCAAACCTTTATCAAGAACTACAATACGGACTCAGTCACAAATGCCACTTAAAACGTTACTGTACAAAACACAAGCCTTATGTTAACCATGTCCTAAAACTTTTTCTGATTTGAGGTTGTACATGCATTCTCCAACTGGTTTGCATAACCATGGGTATTGTTTGCATACCATGTTCGCTAATGTATTGGAACTAGACGTCCTAAGTGTTCGAGAAGTGTTCTCTTGAAATTAAGAAATTCCAATGTCTCCCCAGAAAATTTCTACAAAATCGAAGGAGCCAAGGATGCCTTAATATGTGGATATAGCAGTGATGCTGGGTATGTGATAACTTCTGTTCTTTCTGAAACTACTTCATAACCACACGGTCTTGACGATTTTGAAATTTTGAGATGCAACTGCTCTGACATTATAAACCACCCATGTCTATGGAGCTGTGACTTTCATTACATTATAGCATATTTTATTATAGCATCATTGTTATGAAATGAATAGTACAAAGCACAAAAATGTTCTGAGCATTTATATCTCAAAAGGCCACAGCAGCTATGTTGACCCTATTAATTATGAACAAATATTCACTCACTGTTATGCTGATTATATAAGTTGTAGTGAAAAACAATGCATTTGATTCAAGAAGCACTTTCACTGGTGCACTCAGACTTTTGGCCCCCCACTATATATGAAGAGCTCTTACAAATCTAGTTTCCTAGTTCCTATTTGAAAATATCCTTATTTCTGATATCTTATAGACCTAACCGATATTTCTGTCATAATGTGAATTAGTCAGAGGTGGCAGAATACGGAAAATAAAAAATCCAACATTTTTTTAAAGAGCTGATACAGACACAACATCTGCAAAGTCCGAACAGGAAAATGGTCTAACAAAGGGAAAATCCTGCTTTAACTTCTACTCATCTTACACATCTGCATCCAACCCAATCTTCAGCGCGCTAAGCTTTATAAACTCACCACTTTATAAGATGCACATAGAATTACCCTTGAATGCGTGATATTCGTCTGCACTCTGAATCAGCATATGCAACTGTCTGTTCAAACATGTCTCTGGCAAATCGTCCCTGCAGTCCTCTTTCTCTAATCCCACAAATCCCAATGCCTTTCAGACAAGTACCACGGGATGATGTCTGTGCTGCCATTCCTAGTTCAAGGATTTCAGTGAACTAAATACCCATCTGTGTTCATTTTCTGTGTTAATCTGTAGCTATTTTGTCCAGGTTATGATATTTACTGTTATAAACCTGGCTCATGGCGAATCAGAAGTGCTTACTCTGCTAAAAGACAGACAAAAAGTTCAAAAGGAAAGTTTCTTTTCTGCACTACTGCAAAGGAATATAACCGCTATATGAAAATGGGTAAAATCACACAGTCACAGGAGGTGGACGGCCAAAAAGGAGTATTATTGAGCTCTTGTGCCATGAGCTTCAAGGTCAGAGAAAAAAATCCACTGAATGGCTTGAAATACTGGCAGCTAGGATTCCCTTCCAGTGTAAAACAGACCCCCTGCTATCCAACCATATTATCTGAATTGTTGCTTTAATGTATAGTATTTTAATCCCCTAACCCACATTCTACATCAGAAAATGATAGTGTTGATCATGTAGTTCTGGTCTCTTAACTCGAACTACACAATGCACTTATGTCATTCAGTGATTAATTATAAGGTAATGGTTGCTTTTAATACTGTAGTGTTTTAGTTCTCAAAGAAACATCTGGTAGAGAATGTGTGCACTCATTTGATGAACAACAGCCTCATGAGCTATTGTAAATATACAGGTTTTAATTTCACAGGAACAAGGTAGGAATTTCCCCATATTAAATATAACAATAAATATAAAGATAACAGGGTTTGGCTATAAATGCTGCCTAAACAACTTTCTCATCACCTCAAAGGAACTGTGAATTTAAAACAGCATTAATTCTATAAAGAAAAAAAACGTAGTGATTTAATACTTTTGAATGCTATTATACATACTGGCTTAAGCATGCCTTACATCCCCCACATACAACACTGGGTGGTGGACCATTCTCAGCATCGCAGTGACACTAATGTGGTGGTGTGTTAGTGTGTGTTGAGCTGGTGCGACTGGATCACCAGCAGTGCTGCTGGAGTTTTAAAACACTGTTCACTCACTGTCCACTTAGAGACCTTCTCCTTATTGCTCCACCTTGTAGATGTAAAGTCAGAAGCAGCAGCTCATCTGTTCTTGCTCATCCTCTAATCCTTCATCAGTGCTCACTTGTGGCTGGACACTTTTGGTTGGTGGACTGTTTTCAGTCCAGCAGTGACATTGAGGTGGTTTAAAACTCCAGCAGGACTGATGTGTCTGATCCACTCGTACCAGCACAACACACACTAACACACCACCACCATGTCAGTCTCACTGCGGTGCTGAGAATGTTTGATTTGTTTGTTTGTTTATTTGGTTTACTGAACATCGCAATGGCCATCTTAAAGACAGACACAATGTTATATCAGTACACAAGGTTACTTCAAAGCGAGTCATATATGGGGCCATTTAGAGTCTTCAGTTTACTTAATGCTTGTCTTTGGACTGTGGGAGGAAAACGTAGTACACGGAGTAAACCCACGCGGACACAGGGAGGACATGCTGACTCCACACAGAAAGGACCCAGACCACTCCACCTGGGGACTGAACCCAGGACCTTCTGGCTGTGAGGAGACAGTGCTATCCACTGAGCCACCCAACTGCCCCTGCCTCTATTCATATATGCTAACCCCTGTAAAAAGTGCCTACAATACGAGCACAACACGAGTGAACCCAGGACATGCTGAGAATGATCCACCAGCCAAACCTGGCCAGGGTGGTCCTGAACATTAGGGAACAGCTCAAAGAGGACTAACAAAGTATGTAGAGAAACAGATGGTCTACAGTCTGCAATTCTAGAACTGCAAAATGCAGTGACCTCTATGAAAATGTCATTTTCCTGAACCCATGTTAAAATGTAAGACATAAAGCAATGCCCTAAATAGTCAAAAATAAAAATAAAAATTGTGTACATAGTTAGTAACTCAAAAGACAGCCTTGTTGTGTTGATGCTAATTCGGTATGTAATGACAAGAAATTCCTGATATTTTAGATCAATACAGTCCATTCTGTTTCATTCAGCTTGGACTTGAACCAGCCGTCAGCGTCGGTGCAGGGTTATTATGTAAGCCATTGCACAGCCATCAGAAATAGGTCACGCAAATATAGCCTGTAAAACTGCTTGAAATTGTTGAGGTTAGGAAATCACAGAACCACAAGGTTGCTGACACAGTTCTCACAGAGCACTCTGATATACAAACACACAACTACATACTTGCACTGCTGTGAAGCGGACAGACCCCAGAGATGCGTTTACCACAGTCAGCATAGACCTCACTGTTACTATAGAGACTTGGAGTTTGGCTGCTCAGCAACTTCAGAAAATATTTGCTAATGTTCCCTGACTGGACATAAATGCACATTACATACTTGGAACATCCTGATCAGTCCTGTACCGGTTTGTGCATTATATGCATGCACTTTGATAGTGAACTGTCATTAGGGCATCAGTTTTACACTTGAAACTAGACCCTTTCTCTGTCTGCGAGAGATTTACAGGTGTACAGATGAGGGCTTGTTCTCTCCTGCTGTGGATCATTCCATTACTTAATGACCCCTCTCTCAGACTGACACAGCTCTGTCCTCCACTCTACCTGTCACTCAAACTTAATGTCACCATGGTAACACAGAGATGGGATGATGATTGCGTGAGGTTGGAGAAAACTACATGTAAACTGCAACCCAATACTCATCTGTTTCATCATAATCCCCTTTGGACCTCAATAAATGCTGAAGTTCTTGAGACCAAAGGTTCCTCTGTCAGTATGATGGCATGAAAACAAAACCTGCATGTATTTATGTTTCATCCCATACTAATACTGTTCCATGGCCATTGAGTCCTCATTCTATCATAGGTACAGATATCCATGCTATAAAGCAGGATTTTTTAGTCTATTATCTAACACATTAAGGCAAGAAAAGTCAAATTTATTTATATAGCACCTTTCATTCACCACGGCCATTCAAAGTGCTTCACAGATTTAAAAATAGAGAACACAACAGAATGAAAAAAGAAGAAAGGAATCAGAATAAAAGGTGCAAAAAGAACAGAATAAAAATACACTCACTCACAAAAAAAAGCATGTAAGGAAGGTCGGATTGCTGCAAAACTCTGCATGCAGTTACTTCACAGGCAGATATGTAAACGATTAAGAGTCTTGTCACAAGAGGGTGTAAATTGCCTCCCTCATTGTCTATAAAAAAGCTCTCAAAGGCTACTTTTGGGTAGTATACCTCTTATTGAGAGATCCTTGACTGCTAGACATGCCGCTATGAGACATTTGCCCCCAACTGGGCCTGTTCATCCTCCACACTTATAGTTTGCCAAAGCTAGGGACACACTTGGCCCTATAAATGCCCAGTTGGAGATAAATCTGGCTACCAGACAGGCCAAGTAAGCTTGTCAGCAAATCAAACAATCCTCTCTACTGGTGGTCTGTCTGGGTCATCCAGAGCCTGTCCGCCATGTGTAACACCTCCTAATAAAAATGTATCTAGGTCTGTATGGCCTAGATGGTGGGAAATTTGATGAAACGATCATCCTGCTTCTCTCAGTCCAATAATTAGCCCCTCTCAAAGTCTGTCACCTGGGCAAATGTCTTTGAGTGCGTCTTAGAGGCATGTCTAGCAGTCAACAATCTCTCACCAAGAGGTACACTACCCAGAAGTAACCTCTGAGAGCCTTTTTATAGACAGCGGGGGAGGCACCCTCTTGTGGCGAGACCCAGTGTATACTCAGACCACACCTGTAATCATTTACATATCTGTTAAGGTGTGTTAGGTCAACATGCGCCAGTGTGAATGGAGATTTTGTAGCCGCAACAAACACACATTCCTTTGTGAATTACAGGGACGATCTCCAACGCAGGGATTCCCAAAATAACTCAAACAGATAATATCCCTTACCTCATGTATTACAAATTAAGTCAATGTTAGATCAACAAACCCGAAATTTATCTGATGGCTTGGTTCTTAGAATGTATATACATCTGTGTTTTGAGATGTGTAACTTTATTCTGTCTTCATACAGAAAGTGTCCTGATGGGTTTGACTGTTTAAAGATGGGGAGAAACCCAAACTATGGTTACACGAGTTTTGACAGTTTTGGCTGGGCCTTCCTGGCTCTCTTCAGGCTCATGACACAGGACTACTGGGAAAACCTCTACCACCAGGTAGCTTGTACTTTTCATTTAACTATTTAAGGATGGGTTTAAGACTGGTAATACATTTTCAACATAAACATGTACTGGAGCATATAGTGGATCATTGCCTAACACTTCTGCCAGTTTAATAGATTAACCTATTGGTATTGGGTTTAGGAGTATGCCTTTGCCTTGCACCATCTAAAGTCAAAGCCTTCACTATCTACAGTGGTGCTTGAAAGTTTGTAAACCCTTCAGAATTTTCTATATTTCTGCATAAATATGAGCTAAAACATCATCAGATGTCCTAAAAGTAGATAAAGAGAACCCAGTTAAACAAATGAGACAAAAATATTAGATTTGGTCATTTATTTATTGAGGAAAATGATCTAATATTACATTTTAGTGAATGGCAAAAGTATGTGAACCTTTGCTTTCAGTATCTGGTGTGACCCCAGATGCAGCAAAACAGGCCCAAACCGTGATGCTACCACCACCATGTGTCACAGATGGGATACGGTTCTTATGCTGGAATGCAGTGTTTTCCTTTCTCCAAACGTAATGCTCTCCTTTTAAACCAGAAAGTTCTATTTTGGTCTCATCCGTCCACAAAACATTCTTCCAATAGCCTTCAGGCTTGTCCACGTGATCATGCACACCATTGTTGTTCAGTGTTCTTCTGATGGTGGACTCATGAACATTAACATTACCCAATGTGAGAGGGGCCTTCAGTTTCTTAGAAGTTTCTATGCTGCCTTCAGTTGCTATGCAGTCAACTATTACATGCCTTGCTCTTGGAATGATCTGTCTTGGTTGACCACTCCTGGGGAGGGTAACAATGGTCTTGAATTTCCTCCATTCGAACACAATCTGTCTGACTCTGGATTGGTGGAGTCTAAACTCTTTAGAGATGGTTTTGTAACCTTTTCCAGCTTGATGAGCATCAACAACTCTTTTTCTGACGTCCTCAGAAATCTGCTTTGTTCGTGCCATGATACACTTCCACAAACGTGTGTTGTGAAGAGCAGACTTTGATAGATCCCTGTTCTTTAAATAAAACAGGGTGCCCACTCACACCTGATTGCCATCCCATTGATTGAAAACATCTGACTAACAAACAAAGGACAAACAAAGTAGTATTACTTACAATAGGACAGGCACATACACTTACAAACACCATTTACAGCTTGTTACAAAAAAGTAGCAGAAAGTCATTCACACAAACACAAGTAACTTGTACAAAAAAGTCTCTATACACATCAACGAGTTAGAGTCTCTGGTCCAGATGTGAGCTAACAAGCAAGTGAGTACATGATTGGTAAATAAGTTATTTACACAGGCCTTTCCATTGGCATGAATGAAAATGAAGGACTACTGTATCATATTATTATTGCTATACCTACACCTAACCCTAACTTTACCCTCAGTCTGTTGGCCCTTTTAGTTTTTGCCATGCAAGTCAAGACCTGCAAAATAGTCCTCACAAGTGAAAATTGAAAATTGAAAATTGCCAGGTTTTCCTTGTAAGGATATTTGGTCCTCTCCTTTATAGCAAAACAAGGTATACACACAAACAAAAACATACCCACACACAAGACAGACTTCCAATTCTAAACTCCCGCCTCGGTTTGTGGATCTGCAGCATTGATTGGCTGCTTACGGCCACAACGTCCGGAGTTAAAAAGCAGATTTTCATTTCCTATCATAATTTATTATAATTGTTAAGACCTCTGTTGTTAAAGAGAATGGACGTTGATTGCATGGTCATTACACTGTGCTTGTGTGTACTTATTTGGATTTCATAGGTGCTCAGTTGAAGTTTATGGTTAGCATTAATGTTAGACTGAAGCACCAATTATGATTGCCTGTAATATTGAGTTGCTTAAGCTGACAAAGTGTTGCAAATGGACTGCTGAACTGGTACATGCTTCCAGACCAGCAGTATTTTGGCCAAGAACCACAAACTGTCTGACCTTGAACTAGTTCTATTGCAATAGCACAGTGATGAAAAGGTTTCAGATTAAGCTTTGGCTCCTAAACCAGAATCTGAATTCTTGTTCTTCTCTCTGCTGGCAGACTCTGCGCTCAGCTGGTAAAACCTATATGATCTTCTTTGTGCTGGTCATTTTCCTGGGCTCCTTCTACTTGGTGAATCTGATTCTGGCTGTGGTGGCCATGGCCTATGAGGAGCAGAACCAAGCCACTATTGCAGAGGCATGGCAGAAAGAGAAAGAGTTCCAGCTGGCCATGGAGCAGCTTCGCAGGGAGCAGAGGGTATTACCTGCAGTTTATATGACAGCACTTACCAGCTATTTGATCAACTAGATATTATTGTAGCTACATGAACATTTGGGATGACAAGGCTGGTTCAGCTAATTAGATGCAAGAGTGGTATTTAGGTTAGATAATTGGTATATAACATACTCTAACATACATTTTACACCCTTTTGGTTAGGCAGTAGCAAAGCGAAATAAGGAGGCAGAACTGGCTCCAATACAGGAATCATCTCCATCTTCATTCATTTGTAAAGACTCAAGAGAACGCCCATCCAGATCCAGATCATACAGGACCTTGTCAGAGGAAACGGAGGAAGATATGGCCAAGTTTGATCCATTCGAAGAGAAGGTAAGATTTTAAAAGGTAAAAAATAGATAATCTTGGACAGACTTGACCTAATTAAGGATGTTTACACCCAGCATTCAATTTGCCTTTAAGGAATTAGTCTCAAACTATGCCACTATTCACTCCCCATAATCTACCTATCGGGCGTCCAGCATACTGATCAATTACTGCCCATAGTGCACAACCATAGGACAAGATATTTGGGTGTTGGACCAATAACAGTACTGAAATGTACATGGTAGTTGCAAGGAATTGGGCGTTTCCAACATGACCACAGGACTTTTTGGTGACTATTGACATTGCTGTGCTTCTGAGCAGCAGAAAAGAGTGACTTTGGTAGCCTAGCAGTTAAGGTACTTGGTTCTGGACCAGAAGGTTCAGGGTTCAAATCCCACTTCTGCCAAGCTGCCACTATTGGATCCTAGAGCAAGACCATAAACCCACAATTGTGTGGATTGTAAGGTTTGATCAGTTGTAAGTCACCCTGGATAATGGCGTCTGCTAAATGACGTAAATGTAAAACACTTTTCCATGTCATTACATTCTTATTTGTCATCTTCTCCCTGTTTTCTCTAGCCACTGCACCCTCTCCTGGCCACACTGTCCTCCCATCCTCTAAGTTCACGTCGGGATAGCAGCTGCAGCGTGTTCACCTTCCGCTTGAGGAACAACTCAGAAGCCGATGATCATACCAGCGATTACGGGGAGGGACGCAGTCGAGCGGGTTCCACAGTCATGCCATGGCACAAACGCCGCTCGAACAGCATGAGAAGTAACTGCTCTCAAGCCCTTATACCCAGTTTTGCCATTAATGGCCGACTTGATGTCATACCAGACCACAATGGGATTGCAGGGACTGGTGGCCACATGCCCACATCAATCCCAGCTCGCAGCATGGAAAAGGTCAGTTTGGTAAAGTCAGTAGATGTGGTTCAGCTTAGTCATGCTCAGAGGTGGCCGAACTTATCAGTGTCAATCAGAAGTGCCCGTAAAGGTTTTGAACTGTTGATTGGATAATTAGTGGTGGGCCGCTGGAAAAGGCCAGTGTTATAATAATATACTCATTGACAAATAAATAAATAAATGTAAATGTAAATAAGCACTTTGTAGTTCTACAATTACAGATTGTACTCTATTTGGGTGGTGGATCATTCTCAGCACCGCAGTGACAATGATGTGGCGGTGGTGTGTTAGTGTGTGTTGTGCTGGTACAAGTGGATCAGACACAGCAGTGCTGCTGGAGTTTAACACCTCAGTGTCACTGCTGGACTGAAAATAGTCCACCAACCAACAATGTCCAGCCACCAGCATTCTATAGGCAACATCCTGTGAGCACTGATGAAGGATTAGAATGACTAACACAAACTGCAACAACAGATGACCTACTGTCTTTGACTTTACATCTACAAGGTGGAGCAATATGGTGAGTGTGTCTAAGAGTGCACAGCAAGTGAACACATTGTTTAAAAACTCCGGCAGCACTGCTATATCTGATCCACTCTGATCCCAGCAAAACACACACTAACACACCACCAGCACTACTGTCCCTGCAGTGCTGAGAATGATCCACCACCCAACTAGTACCTGATCTGTGGGGGTCCTGAACATTTGAGAACAGCATAAAAGTATGTAGTGAAACAGATGGACTACAATCTGTAACTGTAAAACTACAAAGTGCTTCTATATGGTACGTGGAACTGATAAAATGGACAATGAGTGTAGAAACAACGAGGTGTATCTAATAAAGCATCTGGTGAGTGTAAATTTCAGGCAGACTCATCAGAGGAACTATTCACATACCAGTTTTGTTGGCTACTTCTTAAGCATAATTTTAGATCAAGCCAAAAATAATGATCAATGGTTTATTCTGTTGTGTCTCACAAATATAACCTATAAATATCATAAAAACAGGAGCAGATATACTCAGAAGACCATGCTAATAACATCCCTAAACCGATGCTGGAAGTGCAGGTGGACGTGCCGCCCCCTCGTAGAAAAAGAGGGCTCAGTTTAATCAGCTTCTACAGCGATGCCATGGACGGTGAGCCACATTGCTAGTTCTTGCTTTGAGTCATTGGAAAGAAAATTCTACTAAACATTCAAGTCTAAATATTCCTACAGCTTTGAGAACAGAAGCATATGTTTCATGAAGCAATTTTAATCCAAATGATCAAATTTTTCATGAACATGATTGTTCATCACCTCATTTTAGAACTGGAGGAGGCCCGTCAGAAGTGTCATCCCTGCTGGTACGAGTTTGCAAAGAAGTACCTTATTTGGACGTGCTCTCCAGCCTGGCTGAGACTAAAGAAATCAGTGAAAGTCATGGTAATGGACCCTTTTCTGGACCTGGCAATCACCATCTGCATTGTGCTCAATACTCTCTTTATGGCTCTGGAGCACTACCCCATGACTGACGAATTCAGCGCCATGCTAAGCGTGGGGAACCTGGTGAGAAAACACCCACATTAGGTTATACATCATTTCAGGTGTGCTGACAACAAAGCGTTGGGTTTTTCAGACATTTAAGGGCTCTTGGTGGGAGCATTTTACTTGAATAGAGGTCTGAAAGACAAAAAGGGAATTTGTTGCTCCAAGGGTTTCTTGCATCTCATATTTTCTCCAACTGGAACATTTTTGTTCAAGGTTTGTACATAAACTTGCCCCTGATGGACTGAAGAACATTGAGGTTCAAAAGGGAAAAATTCAACGGAAACTTAATTGGTTCTGGAAGGCTGTTCAAACTCTGATTTGTTCGAAGTCTGAATTCAATTTCCCCATAAGAAGTAATGTATATAGGATTAATCCGTTCCTGACTCCCAAATGATACATCTATTTATGTCTATATTCAAATGTAATTACAAATTATGTATGCTAAAGGTATGTATGCATCGTTAGGCATGGATGCTAGTTAGTGATTATTCTGCACCTTGTTGCTCTCGTTCAGGTGTTCACTGGGATCTTCACTGCTGAGATGGTGCTGAAGCTTATTGCTCTGGATCCATACTACTACTTCCAGCAGGGCTGGAACATCTTTGATGGAATTATTGTTTGCTTAAGTCTGATGGAACTTGGCTTGTCTAACGTGGAGGGACTCTCCGTGCTCCGTTCATTTAGACTTGTAAGGTCATAACAGAGCTGAAATACTTCAGTTACATTTGAATGTACTCTCATTGACAAAAAGATAAGGCACCCAGATAGAAATGTCCATTATGTGTCCTGCCATTGACAGCCAGGCACCATCACCTTCGTTTGCAATGATGTCATGAACAAGAAATCTGGACTGCTAGGGACTGGGACCGCATTGTCTTTAGTGATGAATCCAGGTTCCGTTTGGGATCCGATGACGTCGGGTCAGTGTATGGAGACCTTGTGGTGAGCGCTCCAGTACTGCATTTGATGTGGAGCGAAATGCTGCTGTGATGATCTGGGGAGCCATTGCATATGACATTCGATAACCCCTAGTAGCGATATGAGGGACACTAACTGATCAGTGATATGTGCAGGACATCCTGTTGTCTCTCATGGCAGGGATTCCAACTGGCATTTTTCATCAGGATAATGTTCGCCCAAGCACAGCAAGGGTTTCCCAGGAATGTGTTCTTTAGATTGCAACACTTCCTTGGCCTGGCTGGTCGTCAGATTCATCACCAATCGAGCATTTATGGATCCAGCTGGGACAGCAAACTATGAGTACGGAGGATCTACAGACCGAGCTGTGGGCAAATGCGTCATAGAGGCATGTCCAGCAGGCAACGACCTCTCTCAAGAGGTACACTACCCAAAAGTAGTTGTAGAGCAGCAGGCGAAGCACTTATGCTCTCTTGTGGCAAGTCCCAGTGTCTAATCAGACCACACTTGTAATCATTTACATATCTGCCTGCGACATAATTGCATGCCAAGTTTTGCAGCAATCCAACAACTATCTGGGTGCGATATTTTTTGGCCAATGAGTATAGTTCAGCTTATTGTGGTGCACAAATATATAAATGTTATATGCAAATAACTAGATACGTTCATTTTATGGACACATTCACAAAGTGATTTTGTTCCTTTTAGCTTAGAGTCTTCAAACTGGCCAAGTCATGGCCCACTCTCAACACCCTGATAAAGATCATTGGAAATTCCGTGGGTGCTCTGGGCAACCTGACCCTTGTCCTGGCCATCATTGTGTTCATCTTTGCCGTGGTGGGCATGCAGCTGTTTGGAAAGAACTACCAGGACTACGTATGTAAGATCAGCACCGACTGCACGCTACCACGCTGGCACATGAAGGACTTTTTCCACTCGTTTCTGATCGTGTTTCGCGTTCTGTGCGGCGAGTGGATCGAGACCATGTGGGACTGCATGGAGGTGGCCGGTCAGCCCCTTTGCATCCTGGTCTTCATGCTGGTCATGGTTATAGGAAACCTAGTGGTGAGTTGAAAGGTTGATGTAAAGTTGAACAGATTCGTGATCCTTCATTTCACTGGTTATATTTGCTATCTTATAGAAATCGTTTGATAGATGAACTATTGCATACTGGTCCACAAAACGGTTTGCAGTACACAATCCAACCCCAGAAATGCCCATGTTAAAATTGGTTCTGCTCTCTGTAATGAAAAACATGAAGAATTAATGCAGATAAAAACTCGTTCTCTGAGTGATTTTCAATGGCTTGGACGTCAGTAGAATACAGTGACTAACGTCTAAGTGACTTAAGTTCTCTTGACAATCAGCGCCTACTCGAATACTCTGCTTTGAATAATTTAACCATTTGCAGAGCTACTTAGGTGCCACAAGATATTCCTTTGAATATGAAGCTTCATTTTGGAGAGTAGTTTGTGAAGTCATGTCTATTTTACACAGTCATCTCATTAATCCATGTATTACTCTGTCTGTTATGCAAATTGTAAAACACTGTGACTCATTTCAACATGCTAATAATTGATATGCTTGAAGTAAGTGTTATATTCTGGGTTTAGGGTTTTCCATTAAAGGCTAGTGTGGATTAGTTTAACTGATCAGTTTTTCCAGCCAAAAGAATGCTGCATAGTAGGGCCTAGATAGTAAGACATAAGATCTGTACTTAAAGCAGATTTTGAATGATGTGTTTTTTATTTAATAATATACATTTGCTGCTATGCTGCAATTTATCCAAATTGCAGGTTTTAAATTGTATTCCAGTTTCATAATGGGGATCTTTTTTGGTCACTTTTTAAATTCGCCCAGGGGACTAACCTCTAGACTCCCCCTTGTACCCCATTCATAAAGCTCTAGTGAAGCCCCTACTGGAACCCTACTCTCTTTTCTGTCAGAAGGTGTCGCAAGGGCTTGCTTGTACTCTCTTGTTCTGTCAATCAGACGCAAATTATACGTATATAAGAACCTATTATAGGTGGCACGGTGGTGCAGTGGTTAGCACTGTTTCCTCACAGCTCCGAGATCCCCGGTTCGATCCTGACCCCAGGCTCTGCCTGTGTGGAGTTTGCATGATCTTCCCATGTTCACGTGGGTTTTCTCCGGGTACTCTGGTTTCCTCCAACATTCCAAAAGACATGTGTGTTAGGTTAATTGGTGTTTCCAAACTGCCCCGTGTATGTGAGTGTATGTGCCATATGACGGATTGGCGCCCTGTCTAGAGTTGTTCCTGCCTTGTGCCCTGTGTCGCCGGCTAGGACATAAACTCACACATTTATACACACAATCATATACAAAGGGCACTTTTATAAACTCCAGTTAACCTAACAAAAGTCTTTGGACTGTGGGAGGAAAGTGGAGCACCTGGAGTAAACCCACTCGGACACGGGGAGAACGTGCGGACTTCACACAGTAAGGACCCAGATCGTGCCACCTGGGATTAAACTCACCGACCAAACCACTGCACCACCCTATGCAAAACTTCTTCAGGCTATATGAAAGAAAGAGTAAAAAGTATTAAATGTAAAGTTCTCACTGCAAACAAAATGAGTTATTTATAATGCTGTCACTTATAATGCCTACTTTTTATTCTGCTAGGGTTGTAGCATTTTATTAAAAATAAAAAGTTGACTTGATGGCACAAAAAAAAAAAAAAAAATATATATATATATATATATATATATATATATTATATATATATATATATATATATATATATATATATATATATATATATATATATATATAGATATACATATATATATATAAATAGTCTTTAGCTTTCCTGATGTGGGGTTTGAGAGCCAAGTGGGGTCACTCCTTCCAGATGGGGCATTAAAGCAATGTGATTGGCTGTGTCCGATATGGGGGGATGAGATTAAGGGTGATCATCCGCTGACACTCCAACAGCGACCCCTGTCAGGCCCAGAAATGGAGTGGTGCCACATGTAGGGTGCACTGAAATGCAGCTCCTGTGGCTCAGAGGCAGGGGTGTCATCAGACCCCCAGGAAATGTTGCTGTACCTCATTAAAATCAAGGCAGCACTATAGGCACTGCATTTCCCTTTCAGCCAGAGCCAGTTTCTTTTGTTTTTTTGTTCGGACTAGTCACGCTGTCAGTCACGCTGCAGGTCAGATAACAATAGCTCATAGCTATACATTTTGGCTAGCCACTTATAACCGCATGACTCACCAAAAGTACATATTAGACTACAAAAGCAAAGGCATTCATTAAACTAGCAAAGGCATCAGTCAAGTTAGCATAAACAAAATTAATACAATAAACTCCATCTAGGAAGCATATTCGTCTGTGCCCAGTGAATGCTGAAGATTAAAATGAGGAGAAAATTAGAAAAAATATACAGATATATGAATTCAACCATACAAATCTGCTTTCTGGAGATTAACAGTTTGAATCAGTGTTGTTCTGTGTAGCTCTCTAGCAACTTGGCCAGTGAGAAAATGCCAGGATCAGATCTGTACTGGAAATAATCTAATACCCAAAGCTTACGTATCAGTATCATATTAAAATTAAAGTCAGATTGGTGCATAATTCTCTCTCTCAATAGGTGCTGAACTTGTTCCTGGCTCTGCTGCTGAGTTCCTTCAGCTCCGATAATTTGTCTGCTCCAGATGAGGATGGCGAGATGAACAACCTACAGATAGCCATCGCTCGCATCCACGCTGGCCTCACCTCCTTCCTATCCATCATCAAAGACCTCTTCAATGGCAACCTGGTCAAGCGCTGGCACAAAGCCAAGCAGGCCCGGGCAGCCATAAAGGGTCACTGCACCAACCATGTCGAATGCAATGGAGTTGTGGCGAGATTAGGCAGAGAGAATCACGTCATCCCAGAGGAAGGAGACAGCTACATGACTAATCCCACCCTCAACATATGTGTCCCTATAGCTCCAGGAGAGTCAGATGTGGAATTCCCTGAGGAAGAAGATGATGGCACGGAGATGTCAGAGGATGAAGAAAACACACCGGTGAGATGAGCGCGTTGTGGTTTGTGTGATTTGTGTTCGTTCATTTACTTCTGTCTACATTGTGTAATTTATCAGCCTTTCTGTTGTTCTCTCCTTTATCCACTGATGAATCCAAAATCAATCATATATAACAAGAAATGTACTTTACATTGCATACGGACACCATTATTAACCATTTAGACCATAAATATTTCAGCCAACTGTTGTTGCACAGACATTAAGAGCTAAATTATATTCAGTATAATCTAATATAACCTTATATAGTACTATATAGTAACATTAATGTAGTATAACATTATATAATCCGTTTTATTTAACTGCGGTGGTAACTGGACCATAACTGGACAAAAAAGTTGTAGGTTCAAGGTTCACAGCAAGTTGTCACTGTTGAGCTCTCACAGTGTGGATTTTCTTGGGGATCTGGAATGGATTCATTTAATTTACATTATTCCTTATAGGAAAAATTCTCGGTACTCATCATTTTCGGCACTTAACGATGAGTGCTGAGGTACCATTGTAGGAGATGTTTGTCCATTAAGGACATTGTCCCATGTACCAAGTGTGTACAGAAACAAATATTTTTGTGTTTTTTTGTTTGTTTGGGACTATGGTAGCCTAGTGGTTAAGGTACTGGGCTGTGGACCAGAAGGTCCAGGGCTCAAATCCCACCTCTGCCAAGCTTCCACTGTTGGGTCCTTGAGCAAGACCCTTAACCCACAATTGCTTGGATTGTAAGACTGTACCAATTGTAAGTTGCTCTGGATAAGGGCGTCTGCTAAATGCTGTAGATGTAAAATGTAGAAGCATTAGAGGCAATGATAAAATTGTGAATGTGAATATAACAAATAAGCTGCTCCAGCAGATAAAGGCACGTCTTTGAGATAACAAGAAACATGGTTAAAAAAATATTACTGTTACACTTTTCCCCCCCCTTTTGCCAAATTTGTTTTTTTTTGGGATGAGGCATGCTTCTAGCATGTATATGATAAACTTCAGATTCCCAATTTAACTTCAGTTGAGTAACAAGGAATCAAATACTTGGTGTTTATTCATACTTTTGCTGGTAGCAGGCAATAAAGCTTTAAAATCTCCTATATCTAAGAAACAGCCATACTATTCACTGCAATTGTACAACAAAGTGTACACACACACACACACACACACACACTTTCCACTGTGAGCTTACACAGCTGACATTATTGGATTGAAGCAGCACCTTCAGATTAATCCTCGTAAATCATTTTAAATATGTGGCCAATACCTCCTGTGGAAAATCCCCTGAAAATTGCATTAAGAGGCCAGAATGCCTGTGGTGCAGTTTCAGCCTAAAATACAGTCATATTTCATGCACAAGTGATGCTTGCTTATCATACCACATTTCAGTTACTTTTGGAGGAGCTCTGTCTGCCACGCTACAGCGTTTAAATGGTAGAAGCAATAACAGAAAAGCTCAAATGCTTGCCATTGAGTTCTGTTGGTAACAGAGCCAATGGATCGTACTCTGTGCTCAGTACCAGTGGTTATTAAAGAGTGGATATGATGGAGAAAAGAACTGAACAGCAACTTCTTACCTTCTTCAGGAAGTGATCAGCCTGTCAGAGGGAAGTACTGTGGACCTGAGAAAGCCAGGAGAGGAAGAGGAGTGCACAGAGCTACTCGAGGATGCCATGGAACCAGAGGAGTGTTTCCCTGAGTGTGAGTGAGGAACTGCTTATGAAGAAATAATATCAATGTCAGATATTTGGGTTAGCTAAATGTTAGCTGCCTTGAAACGCAAAATCCAAATACGGATCCTTCAGAAAAATCTGTTTCGTACAGTCTTTGTCCGACGCTGTGAGTGCTGTGACATCAACACCACGCAGGGTCTGGGCCTGACCTGGTGGAGGCTGAGGAAGACTTGCTACCAGATTGTGGAGCACAGCTGGTTTGAGACCTTCATCATCTTCATGATCCTTCTCAGTAGCGGAGCTCTGGTAAGAGGAAACCTCCATGCGCAGTTCAATTACTGTTTAGAATGTTTTTTTGTTTTTTTTAATGATCATGACCTTGTATTTGCTTATTTGCTCTAGGCATTTGAGGACATATATATTGAACAGAGAAAAATGGTCAAAGTGGTTCTGGAATACGCTGACAAGGTCTTCAGCTATATTTTTGTGCTGGAGATGCTTTTGAAGTGGGTTGCCTATGGCTTTAAGAAGTACTTCACTAACTACTGGTGTTGGTTGGATTTCCTCATAGTGGATGTAAGTCAGTAGCACTCTTTATCTTTGTCCTTATTAGTCATCTGGTAATTTGATGTCACAGTTTAAGAGCAATTCCACCAAATGGGTGCCATTTCCATCCCCAAAACATTATATGTATATATAATTAATATAACTAACTGTCAGAAAAATGAATTATTAAGCAACGTGTCCTGCACAGTGAGGCAATAACAAATGTAAGGTATATAATTGAAGACATTAATAAAAACTACCTGGAGGACAGAAGAGCTTCTTAAAGAAGAAGTTACAGGTATGTGAGAGCCAGAAATCCTGCTTGTTTGTGGGTGACCAAATACTTATTTTCCACCATGATTTACAGTGTGTGCAAATCTGGTGAAGACTTACAGGAAACGTTTGTCATTGCCAACAAAGGTTATGTTACAAAGTATTGAGTTGAAATTTTGTTATTGACCAAATAATTATTTTCCACCATAATTTACAGTTACAGTTACAAAATTCTGTGCTGAAAACTCATATAAACAGGAACAGGACTGAGTAACAGTATAATAATTAATAATTTTATAAGGATAACCCTTATAAAAATTAAATAAAAGTTGCCTGAGATTGACCAGTACTCATTATGAATAGTTAAGTAGATTCAGTATTGAAACATTATAGAAAATGAAGTTTAATTTTTAAATATTACAACAAGCAAATGCCACCCATTCTGCGGAATGACTCGAAAAGATCCATCAAATCACTTTGACAGCATCATTAAGTATCCTGTTTTGAATGAAAAAATGCTATTGGTGTGTTGTGTTGGCCCTGAGATGTACTAGTGTCCCATACAGTGAGCTCTTTAGTTGGCACCAAATTGGAATCCTTCATATGTTGAGAGTTCACAATTCCAAAATCATGTTGTTGAGTTCAAATAACTTGCCAATCATATTTCAACAGTTTTTTTGTCAAACAATAATGGCTTCCTACTCTACTCTCACCAAACAGGTATCATTGATTAGTTTGGTAGCAAGCTCTCTGGGTTACTCAGACTTTGGAGCTATTAAATCCCTGCGGACATTGAGAGCCCTCAGACCCCTCAGAGCCTTGTCCAGATTTGAAGGAATGAGAGTAAGAACATTTTCTTTCCTTGAACCTCTTGCTGTGAGATTTCTGTCAGAATATCAAACCATTTGTGTGTCAGCAGGACTGTGACATATTACTCTGTAGACTAAACATTGTAACAAAAGTTACTCATTTGAGTAGAGTATCATTTGCAGTTATTGGTGGAAAAACATTATTTGAATGCCATTGATTTAGTAACATGGGGGCACCCCTGGTCTGCAATGTGTGTTACACAGACCCAGCCCCCACCCAGAGGAGCTTTGAGACTCAGGAGGCTCTGGGGTGTGGAACACACTGGGAAGCACACATCCGTAAACTGTGATTGTCAGCTGACTGGTGGTCATTGTGAATTGGTAAGGAGGGCAACTTCTAAACACGGGCATGGGCACCCTGGAGAAAAGCTGGCTGGAAATGATTATACTGCTTGCCAAGTAAAAAACAAACAACTCAAAAAGCAACTTGAACCTGGGTGATTCAGCACTATGATCCGACACTTTAGAGGTGACTTCTAGCTCTGAGTTGCATTTTAATGTTCTCAGCATCCTGTCTCTGTAGGTTTGGGTTTTAAGGGAGCTGTCACTGTTGTTCCCCGTGTATTGGCATGAGGTACCAAGACATCAGCAATGCCCATGTTACAAGTCGGCTGACCCCTGGATGGGACTTCCCCACAAGTTTCTATATGTATGTCCGCATGTTTCGCCTCACCAGAAGCTCCCAAGTCTCAGTGCTGCTCGGATGAGGACTGGGTCTTTGTGCCCCATGTTACACATCTGTAGTGCCTAGAACCAAGTGACACTCTGAAATATACTTTAGGTCTTAATCATCTTATTATGGTTGATTTTTGAAGTTTAATGATGGCTGCTTCTTTTTGAGGTGGTGGTGAATGCACTGATTGGTGCTATCCCTTCCATCATGAACGTGCTGCTGGTCTGTCTTATCTTCTGGCTCATCTTCAGCATCATGGGTGTTAACCTTTTTGCTGGGAAATTCGGAAAGTGTGTCAACAAAACGGGCTACATCCACAGTGCCTCAGTCGTCAACAACAAATCTGATTGCCAGGCCATGAACAACTCTCAGTTTTACTGGACCAAGGTGAAGGTCAACTTCGACAATGTGGGCTTGGGCTATCTATCACTTCTGCAAATCGTGAGTGCCTAATTTTTTCTTTTTGTTTTTAAAGTCACATTTTCAGGCTTAATTTACATTTAGCAGACACCTTATACAGAACGACTTAGTGATACAATCTTACTAGCCAAGCAATTGAAGGTTAAGGGCGTTGCTCAAGGACCCAACAGTCTGGCAGAGGTTGGATTTGAGCCCTGGACCTTCTAGTCCATAGTCTTGCAAGGCTCTGATGTCTATCTATTTGTTTATTTGGTTTACTTAACGTCGCTATCAGCATCAATGGCCTTTTTAATGGCAGACATAAGGTTATAAGGTGTATATATACACAAGGTTACTTCAAAGCTAGTCATATATACATAATATATACTCCACATGGGGATTGAACCCAGGACCTTCTTGCTGTGAGGCGACGGTGCTACCCACTGAGCCACCGTGCCTACTGCAAATTAAATCCAATTTTCCTGCAGTGGTGGGACACCTTGTTCATTTTTTAGTTTCACAAAATTAATCAACCTTCATAGTAAGTATAATTTAAGTATAATACAAGTAGATTATGTGATGAAGTAACCTAGCAACCATGCACCTGGCTCTGCTGAGTCACCTCACTTTCCTATAAACTCAAACCTATTATTTGCCTCTATAAAAATCTGGTCTCAGTTATTCACAAAGCCTTACAGTTACTTATTACCAAGGCAATGACTTCCCATGGTGACCACCTTCCAATGGCTTTGTCCTTCCTCTCAGCTTTGTCTTTTCTAAGGTTAGTTGAAAATATGGCTAATGTATATCCGTCTTTGTTATTAGATTCACTAACGTTTCTTAAAGCCCTTCTACTTTCCTGAGACTGCATTGTGAAGGTGAAATGTATGATCGTTGCCCTGATCTGTGTTCATGTGCTCTGCAGGCAACATTCAAAGGCTGGATGGAAATCATGTATGCCGCTGTGGATTCCCGTGGGGTAACCATTATTTGCTGAAAATGAAAACTTCAATTTTTAAAAAAAAGCTGCATGTTGTATCTGAGTTATATGTTTTTCTCTAGGTAGAAGAGCAGCCCATTAAGGAGATCAACCTTTACATGTACCTTTATTTTGTCATATTCATCATTTTTGGATCATTCTTTACCCTTAATCTATTCATCGGTGTTATCATCGACAACTTTAATCAGCAGAAGAGAAAGATAGGTGCTGACGCATAGTTGCTTTAGCTGAAGAATTTCTCTTCAATAAATTACTATATGAAGTTAATATTATGTGTTTGGCTCTTACAAGGTGGACAGGACATCTTCATGACTGAGGAGCAGAAAAAGTATTACAATGCAATGAAAAAACTGGGGTCGAAAAAGCCACAGAAGCCCATACCAAGGCCAATGGTAAAAACCATCCCTATACAACATTATCAGTGTGACCTCTGAAGGTGAAGTCATTAACACGCTTCTCTTTTGGTTTTTGATCAAGAACACTCTCCAAGCCTTCTTCTTTGACCTGGTATCCAAACAAGCCTTTGACATCACAATCATGATGCTCATCATCTTGAACATGGTCACCATGATGGTGGAGACGGACGAACAGTCACCACGTATGGAGTCAATCCTCAATAACATCAACTTGGCATTTATTGTCATCTTTAGCACTGAATGCCTCATTAAGATCTTTGCTCTCCGCTGCTACTTCTTCACCGTTAGCTGGAACATCTTTGATTTTGTGGTGGTCATCCTGTCCATTGTTGGTGAGTATAAACAAGGGGATTCCCCTTCCAAACAATACAAAGTTAAAGCAAAAGGTGTCTATTAAATATAGGATATATTAAATATATCACATTTCCAACCCTGTATTCATTTTTAGAACTTTTCCTTGTTGCTTGAATGTTGCAAGGTGAATCGATTTCGGGTTGTAAGACAAAAAAGTGTTTTCAAGGGTATGGTGATTTTTCTACCATGACTTTCATCACTGAATAATTCTTACTAAATCTGTGAATTTTCATTCCGAGTCAGACTAACTGTGAATCTGATTCTCGACACACAGGTATTGTCCTGGCAGATATTATAGAGAAATACTTTGTATCTCCAACGCTGTTTCGCGTTATCAGGCTGGCCAGAATAGGACGAGTCCTCAGGCTCATACGAGCAGCCAAAGGAATAAGGACATTACTCTTTGCCCTCATGATGTCCCTACCAGCACTATTCAACATTGGTCTCCTTCTCTTTCTTGTCATGTTCATTTATGCCATTTTTGGGATGGCCAACTTTGCCTACGTGAAGAAGCAAAGTGGAATCGATGACATGTTTAACTTTGAGACGTTCGGAAACAGTATGATATGCCTGTTCCAGATCACCACCTCTGGTGGCTGGGATAACTTGCTGGATCCCATGTTAAGCAACTCACCAGAAGAATGCGACCCACACATCACCAACACAGGAACGAATACCAAAGGCAACTGTGGAAACCCATCAGTGGGAATTGCTTTCTTTGTTAGCTACATCATCATCTCTTTTCTCATCGTTGTTAATATGTATATAGCCATCATCTTGGAAAACTTCAGTGTGGCCACAGAGGAGAGCACCGAACCCCTCAGTGAAGATGACTTTGAGATGTTCTATGAGGTTTGGGAGAAGTTTGATGTGGAGGCCACACACTTCATTGAATACTCCATGCTGTCCAATTTTGCAGATACATTGTCGGAGCCGCTGCGTATTGCCAAGCCCAACACGGTCAAACTCATCTCAATGGACCTTCCCATGGTAAGTGGAGACAAGATTCACTGCCTGGACATCCTATTCGCCTTCACAAAGCGTGTCCTGGGTGAATCTGGTGAGATGGATGCTCTCAAGCAGCAGATGGAAGAGAAGTTCATGATGGCCAATCCTTCTAAAATATCCTATGAACCAATCACCACCACCCTCCGGCGCAAGCAAGAGGAGCTCTCGGCCTGCATGATCCAGCGGGCATACAGGGGACACCGGGTCAGGAGGCAGATGAAGCAGATTTCCTCTCTATACCAGCAAATAAATCTGGCGGCATCAACGACAGTTCGGAAGCCACTAGAGAAAGATGGGCTCATAGCACGTATGATTAAGGACCATTATGGCCCCAAGCAGGAGCTGGCTGAAGGGTCTCAGCACTCATCCCCTCCCTCCTATGACACTGTCACTATGTCAACTGTTGACCTGTTCCGTGTCCTAATACCTACCTCCAGGAACCTTACATCCTGGGGGTCTTGCACCTCTGCAGAGACTTATGATGAGACTTTTCTTTAGATGCTTTTTTAAAAAATCAAGTAGGTTTATTTGGATTGTTTAACACATTGCAGGGGAAGGGACTATTTTTTTTACCTTTGAAGCACATTGTCCATTTTGTTCTGTTGGAATATGCAAAGGGATCTAGAACTTAGACTATCAAGCGTGTCGCTACGTCTGGTACTCTCTAGAATGCTTTAACCTTGCACAAGCCATGTTATTCTAACTTCAAGTCCTAATCCATCATACCTGCTCCAAAAATTCATTTTACTTGCTTAAACACATAGGCTCTGGATTATAGTTGGAACTAAATTCTCGAAGATGTTAGGTCCAGAGGAACAAAATCGGTCAAGTGTTGAGTCTTATATCACAGTTCTTAAAGACTCAATGGCTTCTCTTTGGAAAGTAAGTTGCCTGCCTGTTACAGGACCAAATCAGAAAAAGTTGGGACAGTGTTGAAAATACAAAATTAATTAAAAACAGTGACAGTGTGTCGTACGTTGACTTTTCGGCAATCTCATTGCAGATGGTTTCCACCCAATATATTTCATCTGTTAAAATTTCAGGCCTGCAACACATTCCAAAAACTTGGGACAGGTTCAAACAGGTGATGTCAACAGGTGATTGTAATCATGATTTGGTACAAAAGCAATACCAACTAAAGGCTAAGTCTTTTACTTTAAACGATTTAAAAAATCTGGAGGAATGTCAGTGCATAAAGGGCAAGAACGCACCATAAAATGAACCCATGATCTCTGATCCCTCAGATGGCACTGCATCAAGAACCGTCATTCAACAATAGCTGATAGAACCACATGGGCAAGGGATTACTTTATTAAACCTTTATCAAGTACTAAGATAAGGAGTTACATTCACAAATGCCACTTAAAACTTTACTGTGCAACAAAGAAGCCTTATGGTAGCCATGTCCAGAAGCGGTGTCAACTTCTCTGTGAAGTGCATAGTGGTCAGATGAATCAGTATTCCAGAAATTTTTTGGAAGACATGGTAAATGTTTACCATCCCAACTTTTTTTTTGGAATGTACTGCAGGCTTGGAATGCAGGAATGGATGTATGTTAGCAAATGAAATAAAGTTGACCAGACAAAGCATGAAATAAAAGTCAAAGTAACTTTGCAATTTCCAATGCCGTCCCAACTTCTTCTGATTTGGCGTTGTAGGTACACCTACCGTGTAACTACAGTCATAGAACATTGTGTGATGTACTCTTATTATATATAGTATATACACTTTGTAGGCATACTCTTACTGACTGTAGCCCATTTATTTGCTAAACACTTCTATTGATGTCTTTGCAATATAATTCAGCAATGAACCCATTTTCTGTGGTGAAGTTGCAAGTGCATAGGATCAAGGACAACTTGAATGGTCAAATCTAGGCTACAGGACAACGGGTTGAAGCATATTTAGCACAAGATTGTTTTCTGAGAACTTGTACTGTGAGAGCTGCAAAATGTGCCTGATGATGGATGTTGTGTCTCTCTACACATAATTCAGCTTGGTGAATATGTCCTTCAGGAGCCCGTTTTGAGGGCCTTGACACACCATTGTAAGCAATACTCTCATGTACTCTTTAATATGTACTGAATAGGCTAAAATCTGGTTTATTTCCTCATGTAATTCAGAATTTGAATGATTGCACAGAATCAATCAATACATTCATTCAACATTTCTAATTTATTTAGACTCAGTTAGGATTTTGATAGATAGATAACATTAATCCCAAAGGGAAATATCAAGATTTATTTTCAACAAGGGAAAATATGATCATAGAAGTTAAAAACATTCACATTCTTTTTAAGCAGTACGTCCTGGTTTAAGATGCTGTCCATGTTCTGTATATTTCCAATTTACGAATACTTTTGTGACAACAAATAAAGTGCTGATAAAGTACCAATAAAGGAATTTTCACAAACATGAATTGTAGAAATAAATGTTAGGACACAGTAGGCTGGTTTCTAGTGACAGCATTTTTAAATATTAAATATTATGCATAACAACTTCATGCCTTTTGTGATGTTGCTACATGCAAGCCTTTTCATGTTTTATCCCCGCTTGTCCTGGTCAGGGCTGGTCTTGTGTGGGGGGCTAGGGTTATCCCCAGAGAACACAGGGCACAGGCATAAACATGCCATGGCTGGGATGCCAGTCCATTACAGGGAAAAAGGGGTCACTGATGCAGCACCAGGGAATGATCTCCCAAGCACCATGTACTATCTCAGACATAGTAAATTGTGCCTGGCCAAAAGGAATCGCCAGGACTCAAACTCGGTCTTCATGGTTGCAATTAGCACAAAAGTACATCTGTATACAGAGACATCTATCTATCGGGACATAGATCTATCTATGAGATAAGATAATTGTACCACTAATCTAAACAACATATGGTGCTAACTAGATAAACCACAGTACAAAAAATAGAGCACAACTTACATCCAAGATGATGTTGCCTTGATAATACTTTTACTCCATGGTTTATTGTTTCAAGGTGACCTTTGAGGTTTTCCCTTAGTGGTTCTAAAGTAAAACATGAGTTCTTTTTTCCCTTTTATCCACCAGACTGAGGTAATTTGGCACCACTGAGGGTACACCACATAATTATTTCTTGGTTGGCTAGAAGACACACACTGGCAAAGCAAACTCATGCACTGTATTAGCATGATTGCTGCTAGCTGGCTAATCAGAGCAGCCATTTAAATACTATTAAAGACTTTCAATTTAATATGTCTGTTTACTTAACGTATTATAAAGTTTTATATGTGGTTTTAGTTTTGTCTATGTGGTGTCTAGCTTTTTAAAAAAACACAGTGTAACAATTAGGAATTAGGAAGCCATAGCCAATATCCTGTTAGAATAAAGAATAAAGAATAAAGAAAGTGTAGAGATTTTTGGTCATGCTTCACAATTTTGCTGTAGTACTCAAGTCCGTTCTCATCTTGGCCTTGTCTCGGTTTTGGGGTAAAGTGGACTAGGAGACTGTCGTTGAGACCAATGTCCAATGCATTGGTCTGAGGTAATGTTAATTATAAACTGAACTTTTTTCTATTGTTATTGAATAGAAACTATCCATTCAAACAGAATAAATCAGTCCTTTCTCTACATGCCTAAATGAAATCTACACTCAGATTGCCCAACAGAGAAAAACAAGTTACTGCTCTTCTCGTTCGTTATCTAGTCAAGTAATGTTTTATTTTGAAACGTTAAGACGAGTGCATTTTTGCCTGCTCGCTCGACTTTATCATGTGTGCAAAATCTGGAATTATTATTATTTATTATGTTAATAATAATAATAAATGGATAGAATGGATGTTGTTGCTATATTCAGTTGACTTTATGTGGTGACTTCTGAAGTTTGAGGGGGAAAAAGGGAAACAGAATCATCACCATCATTTGCTTCCAAAAGTTACATGCTCTAATTTGACTAACGCTTCTTCTTCTTATTCTTTCGGCTTCTCCCTTTATCAGGGGTCGCCACAGCGAGTTAAACGTTTCCACCTCACCCTGTCCTCCCGTCCTCTACTGTCACCCCAACTCCCTGCATATCTTCATTTACCACAACCAAATAACTCCTCTTTGGTCTTCCTTACGTCCTCTGCCTGCAGCCTCCATCTCCAACCTCCTCCTACCAATATATCCTCTATCCCTCCTCTGCACATGTCCCAACCAATCTCATCCTTCCCTCTTGCATTTTGTCTCCAATTTTTCCAACCTTGCGTCCCTCTGATGATCTCATTCCTAATCCTGTCCACCCTAGACACTCCTAAAAGAAACTCAACCATCTTAAGTTCTGCCTGCCACCTCCAGCTCTGCTTCCTGTCTCTTTGTCAGTGCCACTGTCTCTGAAGCCATACAACAAGGGCCGGTCCCTCATTACTCTCTTATAAATCTTTCCTTACACTTTTGCTGTGACCCTTTTGTCACACAGCACTCCTGACACTCTTCTTCACCCACTCCATCCTGCCTGTACTCTCTTCTTTACCTCCTTTCCGCACTCCCCATTTCCTTGGACAGTTGATCCCAAGTACCTGAACTACTAATTTGACTAACGCTAAAATATAATAATAACTTTAAGCTATATATTATTGTTATATTTTACAACATCTGTGATTAAATATATTATTTATTAATAATCATAATTATATTATGAATGTAAAGTGAATTGCAAATTCACTTTAGAAGCAATTACGGTGGCTACTATCTGACATGTGTACAGAATGATAGCTGGAACTCATCAGATGGGTCATTCTCAGCACTCCAGTGACACTGACATGGTGGTGGTGTGTTAGTGTGTGTGGTCTGCTGGTTTGGTTGGACCAGACATAGCAGTGCTGCTGGAGTTTTTATACACCCTGTTCACTCACTGTGCACTCTATTAGACACATCTACCATATTGCTCCATCTTGTAGATCAGAGACAGGAGGTCATCTGTTGTTGCACAATTTGTCATACCCCAATCCTTCATCAATGCTCACAGGACACTGCAAACAGTATGCTGGTGGATGGACATTTTTGGTACTTGGACTGTTTTTAGTCCAGCAGTGACAGTGCTGTGTCTGATCCACTCATACCAGCATAACACACCACCACCCAAATAGTACCTGATCTGTGGAGGTCCTGATCATTAGAGAACAGAGTAAAGGGAACTAACAAAGCATGTAAAGAAACAGATGGACTACAGTCTGTAATTGCAGAACTACAAAGTACTTCTATATGGTAAGTGATGAAATGGACAATGAGTGAAGAAACAAGGAGTGATTATAAAGTGATCATTCTGTCTAGAGTGTTATAGATCTGGCTACGGCCACATGATTCATTGCTGCAGAGAAGACAAACAGAATTGCGATTGTGAAAAGGTCATTGAGATAAAAATAACAATGTCTACGAAAACTTTGTAGGAAATGCTAATTCATCTAGAATTCATGCATTGCAAGTTTGAGCACTGTATCTTTTGTAAGCATCGTAGCGCACCCACCATGTAACAATACAAAGTACACAAAACATGAAAATACTGTTCTGCAAAGCTCAAACGCAATAAAACACTAAACATATGGATATAGTGTAAGTTTCAAATGTGGTTTCATTCAAACGTATTCAAGAAATTAAAAAAAAAATAAATACTGCAACCAATATTTTAAAATGGATTCTAAAGTTGATAAAGAAATAAAAAAACAATGGATTTATTTTTGGGGCTTTTGAAGAGGAGCCAATTTAGCACTGCTCTCCAGGAGCTTGCCCTTCTCCTGACCAAGAAAGGGGCGTCCAAATCCTCTATGACCAGCTGGACAGAAGGGATTATCCCAGTGCGCAGAGCGAGAAAAAAAATCACTTGTTTTAATTACAAATGCAAATGCACGTGTCCTTTATCTGTAATGCACACAGTCAGGACATTAGCATTCTACTACTAAATATCCAGAAATGTCTTTTTGTTCTATTCTTTCTCCAGTTATTTCTCCAAATAATGTTCTGATATTTATTTCCTAAAATAAGTACAGTATCATACTGTATTTTCCCCGTGTTCACTATTATTATTATTATTCAGCACAAAAAAGGGCTCCTATTGCTTGTGTTCCTAAAGCAATCAGTTCACTCAGGACAGATTATTTATTATCAACCTCAACAGTAAACCAACAATATATTCCCTTCTGAATGTTTCTAATGACTGATATGCTGTTGAAGCACTGGAACATGTGGCCAGGATTAAAACAAAGTATAACAGATTAAACATGCACTATTACTAATTACAAAAATGCACTTCCACACTGCCAAACATTACACCTGAGATTTGATTTAAAGCATAAATGACTGATAACGCAGCTGCATTTAGTGATTTTTCCATAATCCAGAGCTTTTAACAGATGGAGTGCGATTGGATGGAGTAGTCGGGTCAGAACCTCACTCTGATGTTAAACACAGCGCAGAAATGATCCTCATCATAGGGAACATGTTAGCGTTAAGCTTGTGCTGACCACAGACTGGGTGCTGGGGCGATAAGGTGATCTCCCACGCGTGCTCATTTGATTGACAGAGTGACTAAGGCAGAGAGAGAGTCTGTGCTTGCTAGTAACAAGCACAATAGGTGAAGGGCGTACTGAGTGGAATATAAGGCAGCATGAAATTGTTGGTGTCAAAAAGCTGTACGTGGGAAAAACTGTCAGCTTCTGAAGGAGGGAATATACTGTTATGCATGTTGAACCTTAATGACTCAGATACCACCACATAAAATAAAGAATAAAGAGATGTGTGTGTGTGTGTGTATATATATACACATACATATATACACACACATTCACAAGTATTTAGTGAAATCACACTGTAGGATTTTTAAAGCAATTAATTGTAAATCATGGTGGAAAATAAGTATTTGGTCGCCCACAAACAAGCTCTCACAGACCTGTAACTACTTCTTTAAGAAGCTCTTCTGTCCTCCACTCGTTACCTGTATTGATGGCACCTGTTTGACCTCGTTATCTGTATAAAAGACACCTGTCCACAGCCTCAAACCGTCAGACTCCAAACTCAACCATGGCCAAGCAAAGAGCTGTCGAAGGACACCAGGAAGAAAATTGTAAACCTGCACTAGGCTGGGAAGAGTGAATCTACAATAGGCAAGCAAGTTGGTGTGAATAAATCAACTGTGGGAGCAATTGGTAGAAAATGGAGGACGTTGATAATCTGGCTCCGTAAAAAGCACTTCAAGGTCCTGGAGGGGCCTAGCCAGCCTCCAGACCTCAACCCCATAGAAAATGTGTGGAGGGAGTTGAAAGTACGTGTTGCCCCAAACATCACTGCTCTAGAGGAGATCTGCATGGAGGAATGGGCCAAAATACCAGCTACAGTGTGTGCCAACCTGGTGAAGACTTACAGGAAATGTCATTGCCAACAAAGGTTATGTTACAAAGTATTGAGTTGAACCAAATTTATTGACCAAATACTTATTTTCCACCATAATTTACAATTAAATTATTTACATATCCTACAGTGTGATTTCCTGGAATTTTTCCTCATTTTGTCTCTCATAGTTGAAGTGTACCTATGACGGAAATTACAGACCTCTCTCATCTTTCTAAGTAGGAAAACTTGCACAATCAGTGGCGGACTAAATACTTTTTTGCCCCTGTGTGTGTATGTGTGTATATATATATATACACACACACACAAAATGCAACACGACCATGATGTGATTCATATTAACAGGTTATTATAACCACATCTAAATGTAGTTAGTGAGACAAGTGCCAAAGAGGAACTGAAGTATGTGTGTCCATTTAGTCTGAAGTGGTGAGTACTGTGATAGAAAAGCTATGATAAGCTATAAAAGTACTTCAGAGCCATTACACTCATTGCAGAAATAGAGCAAACCATCATTAGCTTTTAGTGATGTGTAGGAGGATAACTCCCACCCTCTTAACAAAAGCCTTCCGTTGTACATGTTGCTCTCCGGTCACTGCTTGAAGTGTAACTTTCTATTTTTTCCCCCAACCTCCTTTATATATAATATCATATTTAAAAATCTTAACTATATGCTAGTTCAGATCTTGAATGCTTGATTTACTATATTAAAAAAAAGTTTAACTGGTTCTAGTACATGGGGGATGGTTGAATCCATTTGATTCAATGTCTAGATTCATAGTGAATAAATTGAGTTATACTACTAGGTTGGTTCTAGGCCTTAAACTCTGTATAGTAAACACTTTTAGCATTGCAAGCATAACTGGCTTATGCTTGTGTGACAACAAAACAGATGTGTCACGATATTCGTAGCAAGGAAGCTCAGTCAGGACTAAGGCTTGTTTCTGGAGCTAGTTTTCCATAGCAATACTGCCCTCTCGTGCTGGTCAACGGGAGACGTTCACAACGCATTTACACTTCATTAAAGATGTATTGTTCAGTGTTCGTGTTTCGATCGTGACTCTTTGGCAACCATAAGAGAAGTCCCACTGAAACGTTGTGCTGCAGCAAACAAGACAAGACGTGATTCATTCATTACTTTTCTACACACGCTAAATCCAATTCGGGGTCGTGGTGGGCCAACATATCAGTACAGTGGTGCTTGAAAGTTTTTCTATATTCCTGCATAATTATGACTTAAAACATCATCAGATTTTCACACGAGTCCTAAAAGTAGATACAGAGAACCCAGTTAAACAAATGAGACACAAATATACTTGGTTATTTATTGAGGAAATAATTTAATATTACATATTTGAGCGTGGCAAAAGTATGTGAACCTTTGCTTTCAGTATCTGGTGTGACCCCCTCTGTGCAGCAATAACTGCAGCTAAACATTTCCTGTAGCTGTTGGTCAGTTCTAGGACTGTGGTGGCCTAGTGGTTAAGGTGCAGGACTATGAACCAAAAGGTCCAGGGTTCAAATCCATCCTCAGCCAAGCTATCAGTTGGATCTAGCAACAGTTTTCTTATTTATTCCCTCTCGTTCAGCTGCACAATCTGCCTCCATACTCCCCACGTGTAATTAAATTTGATGCACTAGGACCTGGAGGAGGTGCTGCTGCCTCATAACGTTCCAGAAATCTGAATGTTAAATGTTTTAACATTCTGCGACAGGCTATCCCAATCTCTGCATAGCTTTACTACTTTGTTAAGGCCATTAATAAAAAAAATAAATAAAAAAGTCAAAACATAACCCCCCTATTCAAAAATCTCTAATGGTGCCCTGGAAAGAAACAAAGCCTGGACAGGACTCCCACACTTGCCCTGGGACACTTTGGAGACACCAACTGATCTAACGCACGTGTTTGGAATGTGGGAAGAACAAAATCCATGCAGACACGGAAAGAACATGCACAGGCAGAGACCAAGCTGAGACTCGACCAGGGTGTCTGTAGTTGAGGTGACATTGTGCCACCCAAATAACATGACTACAGTTGGCAAAAAAGTATTTAGTCAGCCCCTGCAGACAGAGCCCCAAAACATCACTGCTCTAGAATAGATCTGCATGGAGGAAATGGCCAGAATACCAGCTACGGTGTGTGCAAACCTGGTGAAGACTTACAGGAAACGTTTGACCTCTGTCATTGCCAACAAAGGTTATGTTACAAAGTATTGAGTTGAACCAAATTTATTGACCAAATACTTATTTTCCACCATGATTTACAGTTAAATTCTTTAAAAATCCTACAATGTGATTTCCTAGATTTTTTTCCTCATTTTGTCTCTCATAGTTGAAGTGTACCTATGATGAAAATTACAGACCTCTCTCATCTTTCTAAGTAGGAGAACTTGCACAATCAGTGGCTGACTAAATACTTTTTTGCCCCACTGTACATTAGTAACAAGTAATGAATGCATTCTGTTGAGCTTATATGACCCACTCATGGCTGTGCAGTGATCTTTTTAATGAAAAATCTGTATTTAGGGTTAAACTTGAGCAAGAAAAAAATCTATATTAAATAATAGATTATATATTTGAATTGTTAGACAGTACCATTTGTTACCCAAGTTAGTGACCTCTATCCAAACCTAACTCCATCAAAATAGTGATAATGTAAAAGCATACAAAAAAAAGAAACAAAAAATCTCTCTAAATGTCCCTAAAAAAAGAAATAACACGAGTATGCAGTCTTATATTTAGATGTTTTTAATTAAACAAAATACTGAATGTGGCACCATTGTTAGAAATGACTCAAGAGTAACAAAATCACACTGAACAACAACCTAAAAAACAATAACATTTTGCAAAAAAAAGTTTCTGGCACAAATGACCGCTAACCCTGCTATGCTAACTCTACTTTGGTAAGCACCATGTTGGGGTCTGCTAAATGACTAAATGTAAATTTATGCACCTTTAGACAGCTGCTGGTCATTCTACTACACAAACGCTGAAGGCCAACAGTAATGGATCACAGTATCAGACCACTCATCCTAGTTAAAAGTGTACTGATCGCCAAATCCAGCGTAATTCCCCTGATTGCTGCTGACTGTACTGAGGTTCATTCAGATTTTTTGTATTTTGGCACAAACTAGCAGACAGTTGTGATACTTCATAGGTTCAAATCCCTGATCTGAGTATTAGTTTTATATTATGTAAGCTCAGGTAGAGGTTGAGGATCATGCTACTGCTACACATCTGCCTACGCTGATCAGCCATAACATTAAAACCACTGACAGGTGGTGAAGAACATCGACAGTGTGATGCTCTGGGCATTGTTCTGTTGGGAAACCTTGGGTCCTGACATTCATGTGGATGTTACTTTGACTCCTCCACCTACCTAAACAGTACCTGTACCTGTACCTCTTCATGCCCATGGCGTTTCATGACATCAGTGGTCATTTTCAGCAGGATAATGCACAATTCCACACTGGAAAGAAGTTCAAGACTTGGCCTCCCAATTCCCCAGATCTCAAAACCATGGAGCATCTGTGGGATGTGCGATGGAGGCTCCACTTCACAGCTTCAAGGACTTAAAAGGGTCTGCTGCGAACACCTTGTTGCCAGATAAGAGGACACCAACAGAGGTCTTGAGTCCAGACCTCTATGGGTCAGAGGCTGACAATATTAGACAGATGGTTTTAACATTAAGGCTGATCTGTGGATAATACAATATAAAGGCATACAATTACAATCAAAACATAAGTGAGGAGAAAAGGTCTATAAAGTTCACATTCGAGAGTGGACAGATGAGGTAGGTTCCACCTTTTCTAGAATAAAAAGCAACAATAAAATGAGAAAACATAACTGCTACTCGATGTACTCATTATGCACAAAGCCCAGGCTTGTCTTTACATTATAGTGAGCACACAATCAAATCACAGCACCGTCTTGGAAAAAAACTCTCAAGTCATGTAACTAGAACATCTCTACCACAATGAAATAATCTGGAAAACTGAATGAGGTCGAGATCCTTATATTCCTGAAGTCTGTCCTTTCTGAGCAGCCCGCTGATCATTTATTTCATGAAACAGCCTGTTTATGAAGAAGCAGTAAAAACGAACACAGTGCCTATTCTACTGGGCATGGGTTTCTACCACCGAACTCTATTGCTCAATGCAATGAGAATAAATGCTACACACATTTTAAGGATATCAGTCAGACAACGCACACACAAACACAACAAAAGCATTTACCTGAGATCACAAACGAGAGCACCCTCATTAATCCTGAAGCATCAGCTCTATTGCTCACATATATGGATACGGCAGGTATCCATGAAACACCGACTCTTTCCCGAAATACTGTTAAGACCCTGCCCTAAGTATGTGGGTGCAGTACTAAAGCATGACACCTGAGCAATGACTCTGAATAAAGGACCGAACCAAGACTGTTCCAGACTAACATCTAAATAGATGCTCAAAATCAGCCCGATAATCACGAGCAGACAGCAAGCTAACGTTTCCGCTACGCTGAGAAAAGCAGTCCTGCTGCCGCGCGAATCCAGTGTACCAGACAACCGCCGTCTCGAATTCCAGCTCGCTCTTCATAAAACACTCTGAATACATACAAAACCAAAGCTCGAACTACAAAAATAATCGCTGAGTAAAAACAGAGGTACTCTATGAAATGGAGGTCAGTTATGTGTAACAGTCTTGAGCTATCAGTCCACTGACCATCATGGCAGCATAAAGAGAAGTGAGGAATGTGGTCTTCACAAGTCCTTTGCATGGAGGTATTTGTGGAGTGCAGGCAAATAGAATGAAAAGCAAATTCACTTTTTAAAAGGCAGACGCAAATCCTAAAAACGCAGGAGGTAACGAGTGCTACTGTGACAGCACTCGGGTTTTTAAATGCCCGGTCAGGAGTCCCATTTCCTGTTGTGGTTGTGCTTTCCGAACGGAAGAACACGGTAGTGTGAGGTTAGTGAGAGGACCAAAACCTGTTAAATATAATGAGCCAAGTTAGTGCCGCATGTATTGCATCGTTTGGGCCACGGGGAAATTATTATTACTAAATTTTCTTTGAATCGGACTTTGGCACAGGGGTGAAATGTCATGTCTTACTGGACAGGCCCAGACTCGATGGCCTCCTAATGTTAGCTGACCACTGAGCAAGTTCTTCCAGTAATCACCCATTAATAAAGTGCCAAAATCGACTACAAAAACGACACTAAAAAAATTGTTGCAACAACAGTATCCGAATTCAGTATCCAAAGTCCTAGTACTTGTATCAGTTTTAATACGTAATTGTTTTATAAAATCGTTGACACATTTGGCACTAAATAAGCTTCATTTAAGGTACACAATGATCAGAAGAGCAGCACAGTTCCTGTTACTGAGGAGGTCTGATGATGAACACAGAACCATGAGCGAACGTCTCTGGGCCCCATTTCAGAGTCAAGCGCTCGACTCCTTTGGCGGTAAATGCGAGTCGCTGTCTGACATGACCATGGACACCAGGCACTCTGAGGTAGAACTGCTGGTAATGTTGGCTGCCCTGGAGATGGTGATAACGCGTTCCTCCACACAGCCGGCGGACAGACGGGCCTCGGCGTCGTGGTCCCAGCATTCTTCAACCGTCTCGCACAACTGAGCTAAACCCTGATGCACAAGAACAACAAGGTCAACAAATAACGGTTAGGAATCTCTTAAAAGCAGGCAGATTTTTGTAATGGTGCACAAACAGATGCTTAATCTCTAATGCCTCCTCAGACTTTAAGTCCATGCATAATTTATGTTCCTCACTGAATTGGACAAATGTTCAAATTTCCCTATACTGAATACATGTAATATGCATCGGAGGACATCTTTATTCTGAAGTACAATTTCTAACAGAATTTTACTGGCCGCATAAAAGGTAGAGACTCTACAACAGTACCAGGTCAAACAAATACACAGCAAACCACAATTTAGGACTCACGCAGAGACGGGTTTTCATTTCATTCAGGTAGAACAGGACAAAAATCTAAAATCTGACTAAATACATTTAAAGCATTTAGCAGACGGCCTTATCCAGAGCGACTTACAACTGATACAGTCTTACAGTCCAAGCAGTTGTGGGTTAAGGGTCTTGCTCAAGGACCCAACAGTAGCAGCTTGGCACAGGTGGGATTTGAACCCTGGACCTTCTGGTCCAGTCCCTTAACCGCTAGGCTACCACAGTCCCATCAACAAGAAACCTGTAGCATGATGTGACAAAATTGGGACGTTGCCAAGCATTACATAAGCTTTATGTACAGTAGTGTTCAAAATAATAGCAGTCCAATATGACTAACCAGATGAATCACTGTTTTTGGGATAAATGATATGACAAACAATTTACCAGTTGGTGCAGTAGATTCTCAGAAACCCAACAGACTCAGCATTCATGATCTGCATGCTCTTGAGTCTGTGTATTTGAATAATTAATTGAAAGAGGTATGTTCGAACTAGCAGCAGTGGGGAGTTTAATTAGTGAGGTCAATCATTCAGTGAAGAAACAGGTGTGAATCAGGTGGCCCTTATTTAAGGGTGAAGCCAGCAGATGTTGAACATGCATTTCTTCTTGAAAGTCTGAGAAATATGGATCGTTCGAGACATTGTTCAGAAGAACAGCGTACTTTGATTAAAAAGTTGGCTGGAGAGGGTAAAACTTATAAAGAAGTGCAGGCAATGATAGGCTGTTCAGCTAAAATGATCTCCAGTGATTTAAAATGGAAAGCAAAACCAGAGAGGTGTATAAGAAAATGGAAGACTACCATTTGAATGGTTAGCCAGAATGGCAAAGGCTCAGCCAATGATCAGCTGCAGGATGATCGAAGACAGTCAAGTTACATGCGAGTACTGTGACAGTTAGAAGACGCCTGTGTGAAGCTAGTCTATTAGCAAGAAGTCCCCGCAAAGTCCCAATGTTTAAAAGAAAAGGACATGTACTGAAGCGGATAGAATTTACCACAACACATCAACTGGCCTAAAGAGAAATGGAGACTGATGAAAGTAAAATTGTTCGTTTTTGGCCCAAACGACCCCCAAACTCTGAATGCAAGCCACAGTACACTCTGAAGTGAAGCATGGTGGTGCAAGTATCATCACATGGGCATGTTTCTCTCACTATGGCGCCGGCCCCATTTACCGCATACCAGGGTTCCTGGGCCAGTTTGCATATATCAAAATACTTGAAGAGGTCATGTTGCCTTGCGCTGAAGAGGAAATGCCCTTGAAATAGGTCTTTCAACAAGACAACAACCCTAAACACATCAGCAAACGAGCAAAATCTTGGTTCCAGTCCAACAAAATTGAGGTTACAGAGTGGCCAGCCCAAACCCCGGATCTTGAGCCGATAAAAACTTGTAGGGTGACATCAAAAATACCATTTGAGGCAAAACCAAGTAATGTAAATGAATTGTGGGATGTAGTCAAAGCATCCTGGGCTGGAATACCAGTTGACAGGTGCCAGAAGTTGGTTGACTATGCAACACAGATGTGAAGCAGTTCTAAAAAGCTGTGGTTATACAACTAAATATTAGGTTAGTGATTCACAGGAATGCTAATTCCAAAAAAGAATACATTGAGTTTGTAAAGACAAAGGCAGACACTGCTATTTTTTTTTTGAACAGCCCAATATTCGTTTTTTGTTCAATTAGTTAAGACTTCTATACATTTCTCTTCATGTTTTGATTTAGAAAACAGTGTGCAATGTTTCCAATGCATGAAAAAAAAAAACTATTATGAAAATTTTGAACACAACTGTACATTAATCTCTAAACCATTCACTTACTGCGTGTTTGAACCAATAATCCTTCAGGATGGGTCTCAACTTTTTATGAACCACCACATCTTGTAGGTCCTCCAGAGATGGGTGCTGTCCCACTTCCTCCTCAAAGGGAAGCAAATACTCGTCCACAGGACCTAAGCAGGCCAATGAGACTGTTAGAGCAACCCAAAATGAATTTAGGGCACAGTAGATTCTTGTAGAAGTTCTTAACCTACTGAATAAACCAAACCCTGAAATGTTTACAACCCTCGTCTACTTTTGTTTGGATCTTTTCTTGTTAGAAAATGCAAACACTGTCAGTTTTCTTGTGAGGGAGGATTCCACATCAGTCTTAATTGTATATTGATATTGTTGGGCGATACGACTTCAACTCAAAGTCACAATGAAGGATCATTTGACCTCGATTATGATTAATGAACCATTTTTTGTTGTAGGCATAGTGCCCTCACTTACAAGGTTTGTACTACAAATAAACTATTCAAACTAGGATTTTTTTCTAATGAAAAATTGCATATCATGATTTTAAAATAATGGAAGGAATCACAGATTAACAATGTATGGTAGTTTATTGAATACTTCAACTGAAATCGCCATTCTTGATGAAGTATGGCACTGATCGTTTCCATCTTCTTAAATCATTTTCATAGTTTTCATTTACAAGAATTTTAAAAAGTATTAAGATTAACATTTTTCTTTTTAATAATCGACATGGGCAAGATGACTGTCAATGTCATTTTCAATTCATTTTCAATTAACTGCCCAGCCCCAGTTTTTGATACAGAATCTAATGATATTTAGGGTTCCAGCAAGTATTAGCCCAGTCAGTCAAAAGAAATAGTACCCCAAAAACGTATGTTATGTTGGGCGTCAAACAAACACGGGTGAGATGACTATTCAGTTACTTTTACCATTAAATATCTCTAGTAAATATCTCAATAGCCCATTGTGTCAGTGGAAAATGACCTTCAAAAAATCCCCCCCCCCCCCTCAAGTTACACTGGCACCCATGTAAGAACGTTGGTTTAGATGCTAATAGCAATATCCAGGACTATCCAAGTCCTGACTGAGGAACTCAAATGTCTCACCATCAGCAGCAGTGCAGCGGGACAGCAGCTCCCAGAGCACCAGACCCAAGGAGTACATATCGATCCTCAGAAATGCGTCCCTGTGGAAATTAATGGCACCCTCCAGCACCTCTGGGGCCATGTAGCGCCTAGTACCAACCTACAGTAGAACATGGATAAACAGTACATAACTCTGGGTTCTAAGTGCAAAGGTGTCAATCGACAAAGAGCACTAAATACTCAAACGAGCAGACTTGAATGGCATCCATGCAGTTAACTGCTGTTATCTTACCTGGCCATGAGCCTCGCCCGGTGGCTTCCCTGGTTCAAAGCGCACAGCCAGCCCAAAATCTCCAATCACTGACGTTAAATCGGTCCTGAGCATCACGTTCTTACTCTTAAAGTCCCTAAAGCAGGTGACAAGAACACACTGACAACACTGGAGGCATTTAAATGTGGATTCCTGAATAGTCCAAAGAGTTAAGGTGTGTACCTGTGTGCGATTGCAGGTTTAGGACTCTCCAGCCTATAGGACAGATCCTCATGTAGGTAGGCCAGGCCTCGAGCCATGCTCTCAGCAATAATGCATAACTCAGCCCAGTTCAGCAAATTCCCCTTCAGGTAATCTGCTAGAGAGCCCTGCAAACCCAAAGTGCAAGCACAGTCCGATAAAGCTTCAAGCAGAATCATTGCAGTATCAATGCACCTTGATACTATGCAAATTTCTAGGGATGCACTGATGCCACTTTCTTCTTTCCGATACGATACCTGATGTTCAAGTATCTGCCGATACCAAGTACCGATACCGGACTGCAATCATACCCATTTAAAATAATTCTTACAATCTGAAATCAAGAGCATTAAAATATGTTCTCCAGCAGTTTTTAACTAGTATGACCTCCAAACAAGTAAAAGGAAAACTAGAACAACAGGAAAAGTGACCAGTCCCTAGTGCACACCTAGACTGGACAATATTTGCTCTTTCTCCCTTGCTGTATTGTTCAAGTTTAGTCACCATTTCATGATGAGTAGCAATGAACTGCTATCTTCAAGTTCAGTTAAAACTGTCTATCAGATTTAAGTCAGAGCTCTGAGTTGGCCCCACAAGGACATTCAGCTTCCTATCTGAGGGCCACTGCACTGATATTTGTGGTGTGTTTAAGGTCATGTCCAGCAGAGGGTTGTGGGCTTCCTGCCAGCATCCATTCTCCTTTCAATCCTGACCAACTGCCCAGATCCCACAACAGAAAAAAAAATCCACAACATAACGCTGCCCTCACTATGATTCAGTCGGCAGGGTGTCTCTTGGGTGGTCTTGTTTTCACCAAACGTAGTGCGTGGATTCAATTCTAAAAAATTAAATCTGGGTCTCATCTGACTATAAAACCTTCAGTTACGTGGAACCAAAAGCACAAAAAGTTCTTTTCCAGAAAAGCTTGTTTCTGCCGTACAGGTCAGCTTTGTGTAGAGCAATGTCTCTCAACCACTATGGCACAGAAGTAAGCCGTGAGAAATCAGGTGTGCTGTGGAAGATTATGCAATTTCACCTGATTGGTACTCTAAGCGAGCAGCGTGTAGTTACAGGCAGAACAACTGCATTCTCTTCCACTAGAGGGCAGTAGTATATCAGCTTTGTGTTTAATTAAACAGGCCCACATTTCACACTGAGTGAGTAAATTGAGACCAGATTTTAATTATACTTCAATAAAGTATTTATGACATTTTTATTTGGTGGTGTGCCTTGTGATTTTTCCTAATATGAAATATGTGCCATGGCTCAAAAGGTTGGGAAACACTGATGTAGAGCTTGTGGAATTGTTATCCCGTGCACTAGTCAAAAAGACTTCACGCTTGCCAATGACCTTATTGTTCCATTATTTGACCTTCTGACACATTCCACCAGTCTGGACAGACAATAATGTGTAATTTGTACATTCAGCTCCAAATGAGTACTTTAAGAGGTCAATTTCAATTAGTAATGTTTTAAAGAACAGCAGGACAGATGATCAGGTGAAATGACAGAGCATCAAGAATAAATAAACAAATGCCTCACCTTCTCATGGAACTCCGTGATGAGCCAAAGCTCCATTTGCAGATTGGTTCCCCGTTTTTCTGCAGAGATGTAGCGCAGAAGGTTCTCATGTCTCAGTCCCTCAGTTAGGTAAATTTCCCTCTCATTCTGCCATGACTGCTTATCCTATACATACAGACATATATGGATGAGCACATCTGTGGACAGACCAGCTGTTCATGTAGTACAGGCACTGTCTGTTGTATGATGGTTCAGTTTACAAACATTTCAACCTTAGGCTGGGAATCCAATAACACGCATAAATACACATTCAGCAGAAACAGTATTCTGATTTTTGAATTTCAATTTTGCTACAGACAAGTGATACACAGTATGGTACTGTGCCACAGCTGGGCATCTGTCCAGGAGCCAGCTGACTAGGCGTCAGTGCCCTCAGCCCACCAATGGATTAACCATGTTATGTTTTTCACTTTAAATACATTATTCAATAAGTAACATGAGATATTGAACACTGTATTACACAATATTCAACTGACAATGGGTTTGGTGGAATGTTCCCAATCTGTTTTCTCAAAGAAGAAGAGAAGAAAAAAAAATGCATACTCAACCTTATACAATTCAAATCAAAAAGTGGCCCAAAAAGCTTACCTGAACAGGGAATATCTTAACTGCCACATATTCGCTCAGCAGCTGGGCCTTCCACACGCACCCAAAGCGTCCTCTGGCTTTCAGCTCCAACAGCTGCAGTGGCTTCAGACCTACCAGAGGAGATGGAGGTGCAGGGCCCACATCCTATAACAGCAAGGGCCTCATTATCGAACCAAATCTGGATTTCAACATTGAAAGTAATCAGCCTGACAGCCAACTTGCTACAAATTACACTGATATCTCACTGATACCTTCCATAATCAATATAGTCAAAGCAAATAACCATTATTATGGTAAAATTAAGGAACGCAGTGTATAAGGAGAACACACTGACATAAGGCATTAAGGTAGATATGAGAATTTTCCAAAAACAGAAACAAGAAAAACATTATTTGGTTGATTTAGTAGCGATGAAGTAAGTTTACACTTGTATGTGGCTAGAACCTGGAGCACCCCTGGTCTGCACCATGCAACACACAGATCCAGGCCCCGCCCTAAGCACTGTTCAGACTAAAGCCTCTGGCGAGGTGTAAACACCTGGGAAACCATCCATAACCCACCAAAAAAGCAACCCAAACCTTCCTGTCTAGAAACCAAACTGAATTAACTGACGCCAACTGAACTACCAACTTTACCTTTGCTAAAATGTATCTGTAAACAATGCAAAACAATGTTTAAAAAAATAATAATAAATAAATAAATCAAACTTCAGTCCCTTTTAAAGAGTGGTTTAGATTCGTAAACAAAATGTTTTATTGCAGCTTCACCATAATCTTAAATAACTGAGTGAATACATTCATTTTCTATTCCTGAAAAATAACTTTTCTTGTATAACAACTTCAAGACCGGGAATTCTTAGTCCCATGTAAGTAAAAGAAATTAGGAGGCTCACTTAGAACCAGATGTGTCTGTAAGCATACTGTATGATTGCACCCTCTGGTGTTCAAAAACTGCAACTGTGTGATATGAAACTTGATGGACACCGTGCTGTTTTTGCATCGTGATGCATTGTGTAAAGCTTATGGTTGGGTATCATTTGCATTTGATTGATTCCAGGGCGTCTGCTAAATGCTGTAAATGTAAAATGTAAATGTTCACGTTAAGCGTTCTAGACTCTCCCGTCTAACGGAGCATTTGGGCTCGGAGACCACTGTCGGTTGAACACGGTACAATGCTGGTGCCTTAGATGATTTGCCATGTTCGAGGTGCAACCACCTTTACATGCTATTAGTGGAATCTAAACACTTTTTTTTACCTGGTTCTTGGAATTTTGGACACCGGATACTTCGACACCCAACCCTAGCCATGATGCATCGTTGCACCTGTTACTTATTAGAATAACTATACACACAAAGACCTCAATAATGACATATGACAGTGCATTTAGTACACCAGTTCTCCTTCAGTAAATGTCAGTAAGAACCGCGATAATGATACGGAGAGATATTTGCCGCCATACCTGACTGATATCCACATGGCCATAGGGTGCTTTGCGCTGCTGGTAGGTCCAGCAGGCAAGAACCAGGGCCACAGAGAGCGCAACCAGAGGAAGCAGCGAATATGCCAACACGCCAAGCAGAGACGGACCCACCAGTGGAGGCTGGATCTTCACTGAAACGAAAGATATAAAGGATGAGTGTACAGTGTTACATTCTAAATGTGTGCACGTTACCACAGCAGCAAAATATATAAAGGTGTGGGGATTTAAGCATTTCATAATCACAAACAACTTCACGATTAATATGACTAGAATGTGTGTTTTCGGTATGGCTTAATGGCATTTCCAGTTTTCTAAATACACAAAGAATCTGGGCTCGTGTGTCTGACTCACCTGCAGGGGTGATGTTTTCAGGCAGGTGTGTGAATTTCTCATTGCAGTAATTTCCTTCACAGCAGCAGAAAAAGACCTGAGGGTTTTCCTCTGTGGCCACACACTCCTGTCTGCTCATACAAATAATAAGATGAAAAAACAAAACTGCTTAGAGTAGCAGAAATGAAAAAGAAAGCAAGATTAAGGAGATCATGGATGGTGGGTGACAAATCAGTGGTCGACTGATATGGGTTTTGTTTTGACCAATGCCAACATTTAGAGAGCAGGGTGACCGATGGCTGACATAATACCAATATCACAATTGTTTTGGTAACTGATAAAACCATAATAACAATAAACAAGACACCAAACTGCTGAACTTAAATGAACATTTATTTAAGCTACAAATGCAAGTTTACTGCTCTTAACTAAAACTTTTACCAAATAACAGAATCACATTCTTTCAAAATTGACCTGATCGGTATATCACTGGTACAAATCAAATGGTTATTAGCATTAACAACGGACATTTGTACCATTTTCATATTGTGAAATTAAAGGCGGCACATTCACCTGTCGTAGCAGTTGAAGTCATCAAGCCAGCAGCCTTTTTTGACTAGGTGGATGGATCCAGAAGAGTTGATCCATGAGGCGTAGCAGTGCTGTCGCTTGTCCTTCTCTCCCTCACATCTCTCGTATCCACTCTGATTGGTTCTCTCAACCCGCCAGTTATCGTTATAATACACACATTCTCTGGTGGCGACCTCCCCTTGCCCAGGACCTGAAGAACCATTGAAAAGGTCAAGCACATTACATTCACCTTTAATGATTATTACATGGTATCTATGCACTTGCTTCACTGTTCCATGCTCTCCATTAAAGATACTATTTACATGCCACACGTGGCCTCACAGCACCTGCATTAAACAAGGGGTTTAAATAGCAGTGGATGATGCACATTTCTTGTATAGGTTTTCAAACAAACAAAAAACAAACTTGTCTGCTGCAATTAAAATAATTTGAATAACTAGAAATAACTAAGTGCCATCTTAAACTGAAAATGAGACCCAGTTATCATGCCCAGTTTTTTACACACCTTGTTGTATCAATCATGTGTGTGAAAAGTGCTATACAAATATCTTTAAACATCCCAAATCCCTTCTGTTTCCACTGGAGAAGAAAAAAGTATTTAGTCAGCCACTGATTGTGCAAGTTCTCCTACTTAGAAAGATGAGAGAGGTCTGTAATGTTCATCATAGGTACACTTCAACTATGAGAGACAAAACGAGAAAAAAAAATCCAGGAAATCACATTGTAGGATTTTTAAAGAATTTAATTGTAAATCATGGTAGAAAATAAGTATTTGGTCACCCACAAACAAGCAAGATTTCTGGCTCTCACATGCCTGTAACTACTTCTTTAAGAAACTCTTCTGTCCTCCAATCGTTACCTGTATTAATGGCACCTGTTTGACCTCGTTCTCTGTATAAAAGACACCTGTCCACAGCCTCAAACAGTCAGACTCCAAACTCAACCCATGGCCAAGACCAAAGAGCTGTGGAAGGACACCAGGAAGAAAATTGTAGACCTGCACCAGGCTGGGAAGAGTGAATCTACAATAGGCAAGCAGGTTGGTGTGAATAAATCAACTGTGGGAGCAATTGTAAAAAATGGAAGACATACAAGACCATTGATAATCTCCCTCGATCTGGGGCTCCCACGCAAGATCTCATCCCGTGGGTCAAAATGATCATGAGAACGGTGAGCAACAATCCCAGAACTACACGGAGGGACCTGAGGAATGACCTGCAGAGAGCTGGGACCAAAATTACAGACCTCTCTCATCTTTCTAAGTAGGAGAACTTGCATAATCAGTGGCTGACTAAATACTTTTTGGCCCCACTGTATGAAGGAAGATATACCATATATGATGTATGACTGTGCCCTCTGGTGTTCAAAGAATGAAAAGACGTTATTAGATGTCCATAAAGAGAAGGCATGTGATATCTGTGAGTACATCGGGACATTTTGCATTGCAATGCATCGTGTCTTAATGCATTGTTACACCCCTATTAGAAAATAACTGTTTCTGTTCTGGTGTTGGGGTTTCCTGGGGGATTCCCTGCGAATAGCTACGACTATCCAGCCGACTGGCACCTGGTGCAGTGCATGCTTTTGCCTGTGCCCCGTGATCTCCAAGGACAGGTGCTGGAGCCCCTGCAATCCTTCAAGAATGGTGGGGTTAAATGTTCTTTGTGTGTTTGTTGGCACCAGTTCAGTATTGACAGCAGCATTACAACAGTGAAAAAGTCAACTGTGTGGCATCAACGACTTCCAGAAATTCACTGTCACAATGTTAGGCATCGACAATGTTTGATTATGTGTTAGAAAACACAAACATCAGTTTTCGGTTGTTACAGTTCTTAGTTCAGGGTGTTAATTTGGTATCAGTTTTGGCCAAGCATTTTTATTTTGTTGCACCTTTAAATTGCCACTCATTACAATGAATTGTTGTTTTAACAACGTGCAAGCTGCCATTATGCTTAGCTATCAAACAAAATTACTTGATTCCATAATTGTTGCCAAGAGAAGTAATTAAAACAGTTAGAAAATGCATTTCTTTTTGAGCACAAGGGCATTAAGCAAAAATAAAGCACTTACGAAGTGCTAGATATTTCACAGCATACAGAACCCATTTCATGTCTTGGATGTGCATTTTCTAACTCACAAAAAACTAATGCTCAAATTCTAAATTGTACTAAAAGAGAAAAAAAACCTACACACAGACCAAATACCGCAAACTTCCAAACAACATTGTGTTAACTGTTACCTTTCAATAAAACCCTAATGATTGTTAATGTAACTTAATCCTTGCTTGTTAAAAATAATCACAAGCACATATTAGTGGCCAGTTTTAACCTCAAGACACTCCTTAGGTTAAAGTTACCGAAGTGGCATAGCATATCAACAGCAACACCCACCTCCCCCAACACTATTCACCTACAAATAAACACAGAACTAGGTCAGCCCATGTTTACATCAAGCGAACTGCTACAGAACTGAAAAATAACCTGCATATTAAACAGAGCATTTATCATGACAAGAGAGTCGTGTTTAATATAGACATGACAAGGACTTGGTCAGGTTTAAACATCTACAATAGAAAGACTTCCATTCCTGAGTAAGAGTCATGGAAAGCTGAGGTTGCCCATCCCCCAAATGGTAACTTATCTTCCACTGACCCCCCTGCACCCCGACCCAGGCTCTTCATGAGAGAAAGGAACTTCGCTGAAGCTTTTTTTGGTACACTACAAGACAAGACAACAGGCTCATCCTAATATCACATCATCTGTATAATGAACGACTGTCCCCTGTCTAAAAATATCTGATGCTCTCGTACATGCACCCACAAAAGAAGAGAAAGAAAGGGTTTCGAATGCAGCTTTCAACACTGCTGTAGCGTCTGCCGGGTCGAGTCAGATCACATCAACACATCCTAGACTCCCTGCTGACACACTGCCACTGCAGAAGGTGTCACAAGAGCTTGTGTGTCAGCAGGACCCCCACCATCTCCACTAACGACTTTCAAAAATTCAATCACAGTAATACTTCTAGTACACAATCAGCTGCAGAATAATTGGCACCCTTGAGGGATCTTATTTTAACATAACAGTGAATCTCTTATTTTAAGTGTGAAACCACGTCAGGTGTTAAAAGCAAATCCAGAGAGTCAGCTCACATTTGGAAAGGTATGGCTTTGAATGTTTTGCTAAAGTGGCAGACGGGAGGACATAATGAACACCACTGCGCCTTATAGACACTCGCTGGCCACTTTATTTGGTACAACATCTAGCAGACGCCCTTATCCAGAGCGATGGATACAGTCTTACAATCCTGCTCAAGGACCCAATAGTGGCAGCTTGACAGAGGTGAGATTTGAAGCCTGGACCTTCTGGTCCATAGTCCAGTACCTTAACCACTAGGCTATCAGAGTCCCATACCTGATGCATTTCCTCATGTAAACGTGGTCAAGACGACCAGGTGACATTCAAACCAGCAGCGTGGTGGTTGCAGTGACTTGAGCCATGGACGCCCTGGTCAGCAGTCCACTACCTTAACTGCTGTGCCACCACAACCCTGACCAACACTGGGTTCTACTGTGCGGTAAGTGTTGAATCCCATATTGAATCAAATTGACAGAAAGCGAGCGATCTTACCTGCAAACAAGCTTCCCCGAATAAGTGCCAGAGTCAGCCAGTGAGCGAACATATTCCTGCAGTGTAGCAGATCCGAGGGAGACTCTGTCTTTCAGCTTGTGGTCCTTTGGAAAGCATTTAAAAACAATTCCTGCCACGCATTTATGCAAACAACACGAACCTAGGTCAAAGGCAGCATCACCCAGCTTCGATACCGTACAAACCCTGCAATACAGCTCCAGTATTCCTACAATAGTGCTGCAACACCGCTGTCGAACCGATTCAGTACTCAAACAGCACCACTAGAATATTGCTATAAGTGTCACAAGACAATACTACTCCCAAGTACTGCTACACTCGTCCTAAACACAATACTAAACACTATTCTTACAACAATGACCAGTACTACTGCACAACGCTGCTCCAATACAGCCACACTAGTACCACAATACAAAACTACCACTGCTGTCCTAATACTGCTCTAATAGTGACAATACTGCTACAATGCACACACAGGTGTTACAATACTGCCTGGGTAAAACACTAACACACTACTCGTGTACAATACACCGCAACCGCTCCGTCTAAAACACATGCAATAGAAACAAAGTACACCTCGTTACAAAGCCACAATTTCATACCGGCACGACAGCGACGACCCTTCGCTAAAATAACAACGTATTTAGTGTTTAAAAACAAGACCTCCCGAAACACTGGTCTCACGCCCCTGTCCGAAAATGCAGGGCTGCAGAGGGAGAAGAGTAAAGCGGCTACGCGAGAAAACCCGAAGCACGTCCAAAATGGCTTCTAAATGAACAGCGACGCCAAAGTACCCGGATGTTAAGGATAATTCAAAATAAACCACTCTTCTTCGTCTTTGGGTTAAAGCAAGTTGGTCTTCCTGATGAGCCACCTACTTTGTTTATACATGATTGAGTTTCCTTTAAACCTGTTCTATATCCTTTTGAATAGTTCGGTTTCTAATAAATTATCCCTCTCCAACCCATATGCCACACAGCGCAAGAGTTTATCAGTTCAACAAATATCCAGTGCTAGCATATTTCATCCCTGTGCACCAAAGACCATGATGATAGAGCTAAGGTCAGGGATCTGTGCAAGCCATCAAAGTTGTCAAACCATTTCTTTATAGCTCAACAGGAAGTTGACTAACTGATTTGTTATAGGCAAAAACCTTATTACATTTACAGCATTTAGCAGACGCCCTTGTCCAGGGCGATTGATAGTCTTACAATCCAAGCAATTGTGGGTTAAGGGCCTTGCTCAAGGACCCAACAGTGGCAGCTTGGCAGAGGTGGGATTTGAACCTTTTGGTCCATAGTCCAGTATCTTAACCACTAGGCTACCACTGTCCCACATATTAAAGCATATACTGAGAGTCATGGAGGTACAACCCATACTAATAATATTTATCTATGGAGATTTCACGCCTGTATGTTCATAGTATATCGTGAACGCTAGCTGTGATTGTGGATGAAATGATAGCGATCACTAAAAAGTAGAGATTTATAGACTTACTTTTTGTCATAGAGTGTAATATAGCTAGCTTCTTCTAGTTTTAACATGCATTTTGTTTATTCAGTTTGTTAATGAATTGTGAATTCAGTCTAACATTGCACCAGTACTTTTGCCCTTCCTACTATCTAGTCTTTTGTGAGCCATGCTTTAAGCAACCAAACTGCAGGAGAAAACCCAAGCAGTGATTGACCTATGAGGTCACACCTTTGTCCTTGGAGGCTAACTTTGCAGGAGACCTGCATTCCTGGCCACAGGACCCCTCTGTGCTCAGCTGGCACTAACAAATCTCTCCAGTTTCTTTTCTTATCAGCACTCAGAAAAAGACTGCATGTTTTCTCACAGAGATGCAAACACAGGCCTTGTGTCTTACCACTGAGCTAACCACATTAACAGGGCATATGAATAACATGTATAAACCTAGTAAACTCTAAAAATATGCAATTGTAATCAAAAGTTAGTGAACCAGTTGGATTTTTATCACCTCGAACTTCTATTTCAATTATTCATATAATAAGTATAATAACTAACAAAAACATTCTAACCAATAAAGCCAATGTAATTTGGGGCACCATTCAACCAAGCAGACCCCCACACAGAGGAGTGATGGTACTGGGGAACCTGTCCGACCTTACGTTCTGAGTAACACGTTTTGTCTTAGACTGTATATACAAATACGTTTTTTTGCACACGAACATATATACAAATAACGCACTTACCCTAATGAATAACTAAATTCTGTAGTTTTTTTTAGTCTGTTTCCCCTTTAATCTTCACGTTTTTGCACTTTGTATTTTAAACTAACATTACTTAGTATTCCTACAAGCTAAAAACGAATGCAATTTGATCTTGAACCAATCTATTTGCATTGTGCAAGCAGCGCTATCTAGCGAGCATTATGTGTCAGTAACAGTGTCTGTCAGAAAATTCGTCTTTTGAGACGCTTTATGCAGGTTAAAACTGGATCTTTTCTTGGTTTGTTCATGATTATGTGTAGTTGTACAAGCAGACTTTGTCTGAAAGACATAAGTATTATTAGAACCATCAAAAGGATTATTAGATCACTTTGCTATGTTAAGGACAAACTTTCTGATGACATTCAGTGCAACACTGATGATACAGACATGGATGATGTCATCAAGGACTCTCAGTGCTTGTTTGCCTTAGTGGCTATAATTGTCATTCTCATGTTCAAGTGTAATTTAGACAGTTAGTGCCTAATCAACATGAAAACGAATTTAATTGTAGTTGTAGTTTAATGAGCAAACAAATGGACCTAGAGTGATCTTTTCATTATTACCATTGAGTCATGTTTTGAAACTTGGTGAAAGGCCTTTGTTTTAAGCTTTTCGAAGGTCAATGATAAGCCAGAATTCCAGAGAGAACTATAGTGGAGCAAGAGTGTCCTCTAGCAGTTCTAGTATGCAACATCCTGACAATGAGTAGTCAGCTCTTGTATGAAAACAATAGAACACTCGAGGTCGTGCGGTATTGTCAATAACATCATGGCTGGATTTATCTATCCCACTTGCCTTTGCCTCCTGCCTGCGACCAAATCACAGCCATGGTGTTATTCGCGATAACACACTCTCTCTTGTGTTCTATTGCTTAAATAAGGCTGTGATTACATTTAAAACATATCTATGTCCTCTGCTTGCTCTACTTTTCATCACCAGACACTTCGTGACAGTATTATGTCCTTTAGAGGCTCTGACACATCACAGCAGCTGGTGGAGTAGGATATTTAAGTATGTTGGGAGATGTTGATGTTGAGAATGTTTTGTTGAGAGATTTAGACGTTACATCATTTAAATTTGTCAGATAGAAGTAGCAATCCAAAGCATGAACCTTTGGTTCTCTCCAAACAACAGTAATGGCAAAAGGCATATGGCGTGAACCTTTTGCCTACACCGTGAGAATCCTGTCACATGTGACACAACAAATATAGGGGAGCCCAACTTTTATCCTGCTCACCCACTTTACAACCAGAGCAGTGGCAGCTGGGGATTTTTAAAATAGGGGAAGCACAAATGTTCACATATGATCTCTTCATTTTACTGGCTAGTCATAGCATAGCCATGGCATTTTATTTTATCTTTGTCTTTGAGTGTGTTTATATGCATTTAATAATCTGATCATGGTTGGAGTTCGGACAGGGAATATATGTAATATGTCCCCTGTTTGTTCTGTTACTCAAACACGATACACGCAGTACAAGCACAGTAGGCATTATTATTAAGCAAGTCCTTAGCTAATATCATAATTTCACTCTTTATTGCATAAAGATAAAATTGTACGTTCTATGTGGTCATGCGTTTCTTGTTACAAATGTGTTCCTTGCTATAAAGCATCTAGCTTTTAATAGCTCATCTGCTGTTTGGATATAATCGTAGTTAATGTTTGTGCCCCCGAGGTTTAGAAATAGTTGGCCACTCTGCGGATGGACTGGACAGTGGCATTTTCAGCCTGCCACTCCACGTGGCTGCAGTAGTCTCCTCGTTCCACGATGTACATTCGGCCCTGGTAATTTGGCTCCTCATACAGCACCCAGCTAAGGACACATTGCAAGGAAGAACGTGACTTTAATACACAAAAACATGGAATGACTGTAATAATAGCAACATGTCTAAAAGCTAAGAAGTATATAACATTCAGAGCTGTAATAAACCTGTCTGGAAGAGGACACAAGTGCACTTTGAATAGTGAGGTGAACGACTGACAGGGCTCAGATTTCTCCAGTGATCATGCTTGGGGTCTTGCAGAAGGTTGTAGCATTTTGGCTCACCAAGTCTACAATAGTCAAGTCATGGATTGGCGCCCTGTCTATGGTTGTTCCTGCCTTTTACCCTGTGTTGCCGGCGAGCACTGGCTTTCCCGTGATCCTGACCAGGATTAAGTGGGCAAGAAAATGAATGAATGAATATAATAAATCAAAGAGAGAATACAATAATGTGGAAATATAGAGAATTTACTTAATTCGTTTTGGGCTCACTGACGGTTACCAATCACACTACATGCATACAGTGCCCAAGTCCAAATCTGCACCCCGGCACAGTACAGAGCGATCACACTAGTCAAACAAACCTTAATTTGGAGGTCAAACATCATCGGGCATTGGACAGATTGCCTATAAGTACGCCCCAATGATTGCGGGCTGGAACCGATATCAGTAGAACAGTTCAGAGAGAGGACAACCAGTGCCTCAGCTATGGTTGATCGCAACTTTCACATGTTCATATTTACTGGGTCACAGAAGCCATTTTAAACTCAGGACAAGAGTTGTACTTACGCTCCGTCCCCATAGACTTTAATAGAGTTGATGACGCTCTTGCTGAGGCCTTTGCTATGGAGGAACGGACAGTCATCACAAAGCTCCACACAGTGGCCAGTGAAGTCTGGGCTCTCATACATCTGTATTCTGTAATGTTCTCCATGCTTAGATCAAAATGCAAGAGATATCGGAAATAACACAGAAATGGTAACAATGATTTCAGTAATCTACTTTACCATTTTCTTCTCACCATTTTAATTGGTCTGCAGGAGCCCATGTGATTATTGTGGGCATTCCAGGACTGGAAACTGGGATACTCGCCCCTTTCCAGCATGTACTGCTGGCCCTTGAAATCGGGGTGGTCGAAGCAGACCCAGGCCCCACTCTCCACACGAATGGAGTTGACTCTGTTCAGGAAGTCGCTGTCTTCAAAGTTATCACAGTGTCCAAACACCTCCAGCTTTCTGCCTGTGAAGGCCTTCCCCTCATAAAACACTATCTGGGAAGATCATAGATCACACATGTACACATCACGCATACACACACATTTTGACGTCAGAGCAGAGCTGGTGATGATCCGAACTATCAGAAGCCACACTTCAATTCTGAGGTTTTTAAAGTGTCATTTCATTATTTTTCATCCAGTGCACTGTTTAATTCTCAGTTTTGATTGGCCAGAAGGTATTGATTAACTCTCTTTAACAGTGCAGCACCGACAAGCATTACTGACTGACTGGTAAATCGCAGATTATATTAATGTGCTCATTTTAATACATTATTTATTTAATTTATAATCCCAAATCAGAAAGGTTGCTACTAAGAGACACTTTTGTGACTTTTCTTTCATTGCTGACAGTATGAACTCAAGATGTTTCATGTTAATAAAGATCCATTCTTGCATTTCAGACCTCCAACACGTTCCACGTTGGGATGGAGCAATTTAGGGCTAATAATGAGGTAAGAAAACCACAAATAAATATGTGATTTCAAACAGGTGATGTCAACAGGCAACTGTAATCATGATTTTTGTACAAAAGCAGTAACGTCTTTGAGGGGATTTCTGCTGCGACATTTGGATGGTTGGATCAGAACTTGGCATAAACAACATGAAAGCATGGATCCATCCTGCATTGTATCAGCTGTTCAGGCTGTTGGTAGTGTAATGGTGTGGGGGATTTTTTCTTGGCATACTTGGGCCCTGTAATACAAATTGAGCATCATTTAAACTGCAGCCTACCACGGTGTACCATCTTCTACATGCCATGTCGCAAAGCTCAAATCATCTCAAGCTGTTTTCTTGAACATGACAATGTACTCAAATGGCCTCCACATATCGATCCAGTAGGGCACTTTTAGGATGGAGGAGGAACAGGAGATACGCATCATGGATGTGCAGCCAACAAATCTGCAGCAGCTGCGTGGTTGTCTTGTCAATATGAACCAAAATCTCTGAGGAATGTTTCCAGCAACTTGTTGAAGTATGACATGAAGAATTAAGGGAGTTCTGAAGGCAAAAGGGGCTCCAACCCAGTACTAGCAAGATGCACCTAATAAAGTGGCAAGTGTATAAAGCACAATGCATAAAAGATGTGTTTCTGCTCTGTTGCATGTGTCTCAGGTGTGAGAGTTCTTCAGTCACTCACCTTTCCTGAATACTGAGACATCCTGGATTCAGTCCCAAATATCCTCTAAAGAGAGAGACAGCAAGCAGGGGGAAATTTTGGACAGCCTGATATATATGGCCTACAGATCATTCTGGGCTTACCCTACAATAGAGGGATTAGTGGTTTTCGCCTCATAAACAATTTCCCTTACAGTTCTCTGCTGATATTGGAATTTGGCCGTAGTGTTTTAGACAACGTGCCAAATGCATTCTGTTTTACATCGTTGGTAGAGTGAGCTGGGAGCGTTAGCATGCACAGCATCAAAACAGGATGCAAACTGGCTTTACAGGAATACAACAGGGCAGGTACAGAGTCTGGGAACTTATTTAAAGTCATACTTTTATGTTCTTTGAAACTGTGCTTTTTTTTAAGGTTTGCAATACATGTCTAAGACTGCAACAAAAATAACTATCTTCTTGTTTGTTTAATAATGGAGGAACAATATTTAAACCCGCTCTAGGTCTTGCTGAAATTCACCTAGCCACATGTAGGGGTTTGTCTGATTGTTAAGCAGGAACAGCGTAAATCAGATCTTCTGTTCCAATTCGACCCGCTTAATGTCAACAGAAGTGATATAATGCCCGGTCATAACGTGTGTAACTCCAGTGAGAGTTTTATTGGGTAATAAATAAATGGTGAAAATTGCACTATGTTTAGTACACTGTATGCTCATAATGGGTTTGTAATTTCTGTCACCATTTATTATTACACATAGCTCTCTTGCTGGGTGATACACAGACTGTATATTAACTGCTTACATACATTGCACTTTCAGAAAGACCATTTCACAACGGGAGGCCTTGTGCTACAAAAAATTTAAAAAACCTAGTTTTTCCACCACCATCAATCTTCACTCAATGCCCCATAATGACAAAGTGAAAACAGAAATCTTAGAACTTTTTTGAAAATGTATTTAAAAGGAAAAACAAGGAAAAAAACGAAAAAAAAAGAAAAAATTAAAAAGAAAAAAAAAGAAAAAAACAAGAATTTTTGTAATGGACATAAGTATTCAGAACCCTTTGCTATGATACTTGAAATTGAGGTCTGGGGGTCCTTCCATTTCTCTTGTTGTTTCTACATGTTGATCCCACATGTGGTAAATTCAGTTGGGTTGGACATGATTTATAGATCCTTATATACACCTGTCTATATAAGGTTCTCACAGCTAACAATGTATATCAGAGGAAAAAACCAAGCCATGAGGAGGGAAGGAAGGAACTGCCCTGTAGAGCTTCAGAGACAGGATTGTGTGGAGGCACAGATCTGGAGAAAGGCTACAAAATTCTGCTGCACTAAAAGTTCTCAAGAGCGTCCCAGAGGCCTCCATAGTTCTTAAATGGAAGATGTTTGCAACAACCAGGACTCTTCCAGAGCTGGCCGCCCCACCAAACTAAGTAATCAGGAGAGAAGGGCCTTGGTAAGAGAGGTGATCAATGGTCACTCTGGCTGAGCTCCAAAGATCCTATGTGCAGATGAGAGAAACTTCCAGAAAGTCAGTCCTGAGTGCAGGGTGGAGTTTCAGAGTTTTCCTACAGATTTTAGTTATTTCATAAATACGTTTTTAACTACGTTACATTTCAGGAATTGGAGTCGACCTCAACTGCTACACTCTAAAAATGTTTCTTTTGAAAGCAAAAATCATCATATCACTTTGCAGGTTTGTTTCTACAGTGTTACAACTGTGTAGCATTGTGAGTGCAAGATGTTCTGCCTCCCATAATTCAGCAAAAAGTTCAGCATTTAGTTTGAGGTGAACGATGTCGAAGTAACTAATGTTTATTTTATGTGGATGTGGATTTTATGTTTATTTGGATGTGTATAAACATGTATGTACAGTATATGCAGAATATGTAGAAGATATACAATTATACAGCTATGTACAGTTTAAAAAGTCACATGTACATATGATCCAGGAGAATGGAGTGCAATCAATATCCAGAACTTAGGTATGTGAGTGTTACCGGTGGACAGAGTTCAGTAAGGAGACAGCTCTGAGGAAGCTGTTCCTCAATCTACTTGTCCTGGTCCGGAGGCTCCTGAAGCGTCTGCCAGAGGGCAAGGTGGCAAAGAGACTATGAGTCAGATGGGAGGAGTCTTTAAGAATACTGCAAGCTCGCCGACAGTGATTCTTTTGGATATCCTCAACTGATGGAAATGGGATCCCTGTGATTTCTGAGCCATTTTTACCACTCACTGTAGTGTCTTACAGGTGTAGTTTCCCCAGTTTTCTCAAAAAAAAGATGCTGGTGAGTCTTCTTGACCAGACTGGAGGTGTTGGTGGCCCAGGACAGGTCCTCCGATATGTGTAATCCCAGGAACTTGAAGCTGGCAACGCGTTCAACAGCCGTACCGCAGATGTAGATGGGGTTAAGTGTGTCGCCTTTCTCCTTCCTGAAGTCTTCATAATTATGGGTGTGAGCGCTATAGGGCGATAGTCATTAAGGCACGTCGGGGTGGAGTGTTTCTATACTGGTATGATGAATGTGGATTTGAGGCATGTTGGTACAGCTGCCTGGATGAGGGACAGGTTTAAAATATCTGTCAAAACTCCGGTGAGCTGCTCCACGCCTGCTCTCAGCACACGCCCAGGAATGCCATCAGGGCCAGCAGCCTTGAGTGCATTGACCCTGCTTAGTGCAGTGTAGACATCTGTGGAGGTGAGTTTGAAGGTCTGGTGTTGGTAACCGTCTCTTCATTGTTCTTGTAAAAGCGAGCATAGAAGTCATTCAGCTCGTTCAGAAAGATGGTGCCTGCAGTAATCGGGGTGGAGTTGCTGGCCTTGTATTCACTGATGACCTGTATGCCCTGCCACATATGCCAGGGATCACAGTTGGTGACCCCTGTTTGAGCTTGTAGCAGTGCTTGGCCTTTTTGATGCCCCTTTTCAGATTTGCTCTGGATATGCTGAAGGCATGTGCGTCACCTGATTTGAAGGCGATGTCTCTGGCTTTGAGCAGGACACACCTCCTTGTTCATCCATGGATTCTGATTTGTTTACGTGGTGATCTGTTTCTGTAAAGTAACACTGTCAGTGTTGGTCTTGTTGTAATCTAGTACAGAGGAAGTGTATGTGTTTATGTCTGTGTGAGAGCCATAAGTAGCCTGTGAAGCAAACATACTCCAGTCTGTGTATTGGAACCGGTCCTGAAGAATAGAGTCTGCCTCTGCTGGCCACACTGGTTTTTATTAATGGTTTCACACATTGACATGGCTAACATGAGGCTTCTTTTCTGCACAGTAAAGTTTTAAGTGGCATTTGTGTATGTAACTCCGTACTGTAGTGCTTGATAAGGGTTTGATAAAGTAATCCCTTGCCCATATGGTTCTATCAGCTATTGGTGAATGCCAGTTCTTGATGCAGTGCCGTCTGAGGGATCGCAGATCACGCCTCAAGTTTAGGAATGTGCCCTTTGCCTTTACGCACTAAAATTCCTTTTTTAATGATATTTTGCACTGTAGAGGGAGAAATATGTAAACCCTTTCCAGTCTTTCTTTGAGGAACATTGTTTTTAAACATTTCTATAATTCTCTCCCACATTTGTTGACAAACTGGAGATCCTCTGCCCATCTTTGCTCCTCAGCCTTCCATGGATACTGATTTTGCACCAAATCATGATTAGAATCATGACATGACCAGTTTGAAATCACATTTTTTTTATTGTTTTAAAAATGCATTAATGGATGTTTATGAACAAATGAAATGAAGCTGACCAGAAAAAAATCCTGAAATACTGTATCAGGATCAATGAAATAAACTGGTGCAACAAATGCAGATGTTTACAATAATGTGTGGGACACACCCC